>JABEXW010000246.1:0-144667 GCA_013266185.1 Fusarium sarcochroum
GCTTTCAAGAAGTAAAGTCTAAAGTAATACTGGAATTAATGTCATATATATAAGAATCTAGATTCTATTAATCTAGACAGGTATGACGCAGAAGACTTAAAAGGGAGTTTAGACGGATCGGGTTATTTGTTGGGTTTGCTACGATAGACACGCCGCACCGATATGAGGGGATCGGGCCTCAGTAGTGAGGCAGAGAGCACTCAACTCTGTATAAAATAAAGCGATTTGATTTGGCACACGTCACATAATTTTGTTTTGGACTGTGACAAATGCCGACTCTTGCTCACCGTCACAAACAGCTAGTTACAGCAAGATTGCTTTAGACAGGCTCGGTACAGCCGCCAGCAAGGCCATGATCCCTGCCCAATTCCACGATGATGTATTCCATAGGCCTCTTCGCGCATGGCGACCCTCAATCCGTGGCGTGATCGGCTCTGTTGTGTGACTCTTATTCGCCAATGGTGGTCCATTGTCAGCCGGGGGCCCGGTAGGAAAACAGCCTAACGTCGAGTTTAGTTGTCGGTGCTGACGTTGCTGGGCAACAGAACGGGCCCGAAACAAAAAATAAACCGGGATACAAGGTGCAGCGACAGACAGACAAAGATGGAGCTATAGCTTCTCCCAGCACCATCGTAATTAAACAACGGGCTAAACAATGCAGCAAGTTTTGATGCTTTAACTTCTTTCTTCTTACTACATTCATCTCTTGCATCTCTTGCCCCTTGATTCTTTCTGCTTGTTTGTCTTGTTAGTTCCAACAATTCAACTCACTCTGTTCCCAATCCTCACCACCTTCCGAAGCTTGCGATTTTAATCTAGCGTGGCTGCGGCGCCGTCCGCATTCTTGCCATACACACGAAGACAACTGTTACATACCATCTCTTGTCTCCAAGGAATTGGACCAAGCATGTCTTCCTCGGAGCGAGACGGTTCCCATGACGGGGACTACAATCTGAGACATCAATACTCTGCCTCTTCAGATCTCAGCTATCGAGCACTTATTCCAATGTATGTATTCCCATGTGTATCCTGATGCGTCTCTTGCGCCGACTGACAGGAAACAGGTGGGACAGCTCTGATCCCGAACGCTGCCCGCCTCCGCTGCCTCTGAACCCGGGATCACCATTATCCTCGCGAGCGGGCACATCCAGCGCTATCGCCTCTGCTCACGCTGCGCTTAACGAGCGAGCGAGAGAGAGCGCCATGATCCCATCCATAAACAAGAGACTCCACGACTCTCCCACAAAGGGACATCGTCGACTACAGTCTACAGTTCGGGACATAAGTATGATGATTGAAGGCGGCAGTGGCAGCGGCACCAACTCACCCTCGCGATCACCGGAACGTCAACCACGTCCGGAGACTCCCTCGAGATCCCGAGATGCTGCCTCCGAGGGCCGGCCGGACTCTGTAATGTCCAACTCGACTCCAGTACCGGGTCCCAGCTTAACACCCATCCTGCGCCCTTCAGTCCGAAGACCACCACCTCAGAGTATCCTTGGCGAAAACACACCACCGCAATCCTCTACAATGCTTGCTCTTCAATACATGAGCTCCTCCACGCCCTCCAAGGAGTCAGAGAACCCTCTGTCCGATGTCACGAATGGCGCGTCAGCCCTTACGAAGAAATCCCAAAACTTGGATGCTTTGTCAAATCAGATTCTTAGCTTGACTAGCATCGCAACATCCCTTCAAAAGGAAATGTCTCAGCTGAGCCGGCGCAGCAGGGACAATGCCACTGACCTAGTCAGCCTCAAGGAAGCTACAAACTCAAGAGACGAAGATATTCGAAGAAGTCTAAGAGAGCTTTTGGGAAATAACGGCAACGGCAATGACGGCCACGGCAGGCTTCCTCCCTCTCGTGACCCTTTTGGAGGATATTTCCTAGACAACAAGCCACACAATCTCTCGCCCCCTAGCACTAGATCTTACCAGCTCCCTAGAATCCCTTCTCCCAAGAGCTTCGGAGACGCAATTGAGAGAGGATCTATTAGTACACCATCTCTCGCCGGGTCGGAGGCTCAACCCTCCCTCGTTCTTCTGGAAAGAATTATCCGGGAGATGGGAACCAAAGAGGGACAGGAATCCCTTCTCGGCCGGCTCCAGGAAGTCTCCAACAAGCTCTCTGGCATGGCGACATCTCATAAGCTGGACGAGGTCATTGACCAAATCAGGGCACAGTCTGAGCAAGCCATCATTTTGGGTAACTCTCTCGGAAGTCCTGACGCGAGCCGGTCTCGCAACCTTAGCTTTGAATCAGAGGCCAATCGAATGGACATGGTGCGTGGTCAAGCTAGGAGCGCCGTTTCTCAGCGTGTTGAAAACATCATGAAAAACGAGGGCCGAAGGAATTCTGAGCCTTCAGCCAGGAAACCCGATATCCTCAATGAAGATCTCATGAGCATCATTCGATCTGTCAAAGACAGCGTCTCGCAGGGCGGAGGTCTCACTGCTGAGGTCAAGGCTCTTGTCAGAGAGCTTCGCGGTGAAGTCTTGGGCATGGGCCGTGAGATCGGTCGACGCCTTGAACAACAAGCTTCTCGAAGGGGCGTTGAAGATCATGATACCCCCAGCAAGGATGAGGTCGCTCGCGTTATCGACGAAGGGCTCGAGCAGATGAAAGATCAGCTCAACCATGTCCTTCGTGAGCACAGGCGCCAGTCTGCCGCTTCAGTGAACACCCAAAAGAGTGCTGTCGACTACCAAGAAATTTACAACGCCATGCGTGCAGCTATTCAAGACAACGAGGCCACGAAAAGCAACTTGCCCGATCTTAGCCGAGAGGATGTTATCGAAGCTGTCAGGGATGCTTGGGAGAACTACAAGCCTGAGATCGAAGTTCAGCAGCTGGGACTTGAGCGCGATGAGGTCTTGGCCTGTTTGAAGCAGGGTCTACAGGACTATGCTCCCCGTGACGAGCATCCTCCTGCTGCTACCAGAGATGAAGTTTTCACAGCTGTCGTCGACGGCCTGAAGCACTTCGTCCCCCCTCAGGTCGACCAGCCCGCCACCCTCTCAAGGGAAGAAATCATCGATGCGGTCCGTGACTGTCTCGAAGAGTTCGAGTTTCCCGTGGCTCCAGGATCAGCCCTCGGAAACAATGAGCTCACCCATGAGGATATGGTCCATGCCGTCAAGGAGGGTCTTCAGGACCTTGATGCCCACTCGAGCCGCGCTCTAGTACCTGCTTCTTCATCTAGCAACGACGATATCACCGACCGTCTCCGAGAGGTCATGGAGTACTTGCGACACGAGTTCAAGGCTGTTTCCGAAGGAGCCAAGGAGAATATCGCTGCCAATGGTCGTGATACTGAGCAGGTACTCGATGCTACCAAGGACGGGTTTGACAACCTCCGCCAGGCCATGGAGAGCTATGTTGACCGTGCTACTGGTGCTGCTGGCCAGGAGGAATTCATGGACGATCTTTTGAAGTCCCTGGATGACTTCAAGGATGAGATCGCCGGCCTGGTTACGAATGCGAACCAGGAGTCTCGCGACCAACTCCAGGGAGAGCTCGAGGGCCTACGAGAAATCGTCAACTCGTCTATGGTTCCCGCGCTACCTCCCCAAACCAACAACACAGATGTTCTCGAGGCTTTGAACACGGGGTTCAATAACTTGCGACAGGAGGTCCTGCGCCCTCGCGCCGAGACCAGTGAAATCCTCGATGCACTTAACGATGGCCTCAACGATCTACGTGCTGGCATGGATCGAGTGACTAATAAGCCTACCGACTTGACAGCAAATGATGAGATTCTCGATGCCCTCAAGGCCGGTCTTGAGTCTGTTCGCTCCGATATTGAGACCATTCGCGATAGCAGCAACGACAGGGCTGTAGCGACACTAGATTCCACCCCTCCCGCCAATGACGAGGTGTTGGAAGCCCTCAAGTCAGGACTCAGTGCGGTTCGATCGGATATTGAAGCGCTACGTGATAGTCAGACCGAGAAGGCTATCGTCCCGGTTGAGCCCAAGGAAAACGACGAAGTCCTCGAGGCTTTGAAGAATGGTCTTGATTCCCTTCGTGTTGACATTGAGGCTATCCGAGCTAGCACGACTGAAAAGGCGGTCGTACCCGCCGATAACACCACCAATGATGAAGTCATTGAGGCTTTGAAGAACGGTCTTGACTCTCTCCGGGTTGACATTGAGGCCGTCCGTGACAGCAGCGAAAAGGCTATTGCTCCGATCGACAACTCCTCTAGCGAAGAGTTCATTGAAATCCTGAAGAATGGACTCGAGTCGCTTAGAGTTGACATCGAGTCTTCCCGCGACACCAGTAACAGGGATGCTCCTGAAGAAAACGCCTCGAACGACGAGGTCCTTGTCACTCTCAAGAACGGACTTGACTCTCTGCACACTGAGATTGAAGCTCTTGCTAGCAAGGAGAAGGCTGAAGCCGCAGAGGAAAACACTTCGAACGACGAGGTGCTTGTCACCCTCAAGAATGGACTTGATTCTCTGCAAACTCAGATCGAAGCACTTGCTAGTAAGGAGAAAGCTGAAGCCGCAGAGGAAAACACCTCCAATGACGAGGTCATCGTTACTCTCAAGAACGGCCTTGATTCTTTACATCTTGAGATTGAAGCTCTTGCCAACAAGGAGAAAGCCGAAGTCGCCATTGAAAACACCTCAAACGACGAGGTTATTGTCACACTCAAGAACGGGCTTGAGTCTCTCCATGGTGAAATCGAATCCATCGCCAAGAAGCAGGAGGAGGCTGCCGCCCCAGCGGATAATACCACCAATGACGAGGTCATCGAAGCTCTTAAGAATGGTCTTGACTCCCTTCGCACCGAGATTGAAACCCTGCATGAGAACCATCAGAAGGCTCTTGCCCCAGTCACCGAGACCAAGCCAAATGATGAGGTTCTAGATGCGCTCAAGACCGGACTGGAGTCGCTTCGCTCGGATATCGAGACTCTTCGGGAAAACAATGGTGAGCGAGCCGTTGCTCCTGTTGACTCGGCCTCCGATGAGAAGATCCTCGAAGCTCTCAAGACCGGTCTCGAGTCTGTTCGCTCCGACATCGAAGCTCTCCGGGACAGCAACGGTGATCGTGCTCTTGCCGCAGTCTCAACTGAAAAGGAAGTCGACGAGTCTGACGAGTCCGCTGGAACCATCAAGTCAGATGACGTCAAGAACCTCGAGGTCTTGATCGCGGGACTCGCCATCAAGATGGATGCCCTCAAGCCAGAGAATGAAGGTGTTCAAAAGGATGATCTCTCTCGAGTGGAGGAGATGCTTCGCACCGTTCAGGATAGCGTCGACGAGATTGCTTCCCGAGAGACAACCACAAGAGCAGTCTCGACAAAGAAGAAGGATGATGGAGAGGAAGGGGAAGAGGAAGAGACCCGGGGCGATAACGACGATCCTGCATCAAAGGATGACGTGCAAGCCATTGAAACTATTCTGCGAAACACGAAGGCCAAGCTTGACGACCTCATGGATGGCGAACAAGCCGTTCGCAAGGACCACATCGACAATGTTGAGGCCCTGCTTCTGGAGACACGCGAGACTATGGGATCTCTGACTACACAACTAGAGACCGTCTCCCGCAAGGAGGAAGTCACTGCATTGGAAACTCTTCTTACCACAGTCTCGACGGGACTGGATGAGATCAAGGAACATGCCACCAAGGAAAGCGAGAACCCCGATAAGGTTTCCAAGGCAGATGTTGAGGCTGTTGAGGCCTTGGCCCTTGAGATCAAGAATGCCCTTGAGGGTTTCACCAGCACCGACCTGGCCCTGCTTGCCCGCAAGGAGGATGTCACCAACTTGGAGGCTCTCCTCGTCAAGAAGGAAGACCTCACTGGCCTTGAAACCATCGTCAAGGAATTCCAAGAGAAGCTGGACACGACTGTCGACTCTCATACCAAGGCTATCGCGGTTCGCGACGAGGAAAACACTTCAGTTGGTGAGCGTGTCACCGAAGTCAAGACCTTCCTTGAAGAGTTCCAGGGGGCCATCAACACCAAGCTCGAAGAGGGTGCTACTGGTGTTGAGAGCGTCAGCAAGCTTCTTGAGACCATGGGTGAGAAGATTGACAAGAACGAGAACGTCCACCAGGACCTCAAGGATATGCTTGACACCATCAAGACCGAGTTCGAGGATTCCAAGGCTGTCGTGTCTGGATCCAAAGAAGAGTCAAACCAGAAGCTCCAGGAAGCTACCGAGACCCTTGGTACCAAGATCGACGAGAAGATTGGTGAACTCATCGCCAAGTATGAGACCCTCCAGACCACCCTTGACGACAGGAGCAAGGTCAGCGAGGCCCGGGATGAGGCTATGGAGGCAGCCGTGGTTGGCTCAAAGTCTGTCACGGATGAGCTCAAGCTTCTCATCGATACTCTTGGCTCTACTGTCACCGACTCCCTCGAGAAGATGGAGGAGGCTTCCAAGACTGTCTTTACCAAGGTCGAGGAGCTCGTCACCCGCAACGAGGAGACTCACACCGAGGATAAGGCGGAACACCAGCAGACTCGCGACCAGATCACCGAGGCCTTGACTGCTGTGGAAGGCCTTAAGGGAGAAGTCAGTGAATCGCACCCCAAGATCATTGAGGCTGTCAAGGACCTCCTTCTTCTCGTTGGCGAGCACTATGAGCATTCCAAGTCCTCTGTCACTGAGATCCAGGACAAGATTGTCGAGCACACGCCTGAGGAGCTCAAGACCCAGCTCATGACACTCCTGCCCCCCGAGAAGTACGACAACACTCAGGTTCATGAGAAGCTCGACAAGCTTGTGGAGCAAATCTACAACGACTCCGAGGTCAAGGAGCGCCTCGACAAAATCATTGAAGAAAAGTACAATGATGCTGAGGTTCGTGAGAAGCTGGACAAGATCATTGAGGAGAAGTATGATGATGCCCCAGTCCACGAGAAGCTCGCTACCATCATGGAGCACAAGTACGATGACTCGGAGGTCCGGGAAAAACTCGAGAAGATCATTGAGTCCAAGTATGATGACGTTGAAGTACGAGCGAAGCTGGATAAGATTATCGAGGACAAGTACAACGACGCCGAAGTTAAGGAAATGCTGGGCATGATTGCCGAGCACAAGTACGACGACACACCAGTTCGTGAGAAGCTTGACTTGATCATGGATTCCAAGTATGACGATACTCTTGTCCGCGAGAAGCTTGACTTGGTTCTGGATGGTAGATACGACGACGCTGTGGTACAGGAGAAGCTCGACAAGCTCGTGGACCACAGCACTGTTGCTGACCAGGCTTTTACTCGCCTCGACACACTCGACAAGGTTCATGCATCGGTTGTCAAGACCGCGGCTGACATCTCGCAGTTCCTCTCAATTCAAAAGCAGCGTATTGAGGACGCTCACGAGGACCATACAAAGACTCTTCAAGAGACCTTGGTTTCCGTTGAGCGCAAGCTTGCCGAGAGGGACCATGTCGAAGCAGCAGTCATGAGCCTTCGAGATGAGGAGTTGAGACTCAGACAGAGCGTCATGAGCTTGCGAACGGAGCAGGAGAGTCTGATCCGCCAGAAGACTCGCCTGACTGGTGATGTCTCTTCACTCGAGACCGCTCTTAGCATGCGCAAGGATGAGCTCCACAATATGGAGTCTCGTGCCGAGAACCTGGAGCGCCGCATCCTTGAGGGTGTCATGGACCATTCGCGGTTGCTTCTCATGGCCAAGGCTAACAAGAACGGCGGCGATGCTATGAACCGCAAGCGAGTCAAGAAGCCTGTCGTGGATGAAGACTCTCAACAAATCCCTCATCCTGCCCGCAAGTCTATGGTTAGCATGGCGCTGAACGCCAAGCGAAACCTGGCTTCCCCATCCCAGACCGGTGCAGGCAGAAGAATCGTTTCGCTCAGCCAGATCAACAACAATGTCGCATCTGGTGGTGTCAAGCGCAGCCAGAGCGTACGAACTCCTATGGGCGGCGGTAAGGCATACCGGAAGCAAAGCTTGGGTGGTCACCTTGACAGGGGCTTTGTAGACAATGACAAGGAGAATTCCGTCAACGAGACTGTCGAGGAGGTCGATGAGGCAGATGTCCGATCGATAGCGCCAGAGCCAGTGCCTGATCCAGAGCCAGAGCCAGAGACGGTAGATGCCTCTGGAGATGAGACGACAGTTCTCGAGTCAACAGCCAATGACGATGGGCGCGACGGAGGTGATGGTGGTGACAGCGACAATGAGACGCTAAGAAGGAGTAGCAGAGGAACCGTGATAACGAATAGCACGGATATGTATACGGACGGTGATTCCTACAGCGAGTACAGCTACACAGAAAGCGAATGGACGGAAAGCAATGTTGGCACTGATATAGGGTCAGTGCAGGGGAATGAGATGGTGGTTTATGGGGATTAACTGGGAGAGTAACGACAACAAGTCTGATTTAACTGGGATACCATTGATATTTGATTGAAGACGGAGATGGGCAAGAGTTGCTTTTGTCAAGGCATTTGAATGATGGAGCGTTCTGGTCTGGTTCTGGGTTTGCTTTTGGTCTGGCTTTGATGAGATTGGATCATCTTTTTCTTAGTATTCATGGTTTGGTTTGGAGCATCTTTTGATGAGCATTACGTTTTTCTTTATTACTTTAGTAGTACAAAGGATGTATAAATTAACCCTTTTAATAACATTGGTCTCATGCTTGTGATGTCTAGTGTATGGTGTTTTGGTTGTAAGCTGGGCGTCAAGCTTGGATGGGTTCCACTTTATGGATATCTTATCAGTAGGTAACTTGAACAGCCCCTCCAACAACCGCGTCGATCGCAAATAAACATAGTGCCCAGCTTTCAACAACGTCAACAACACCTCACCATTGATGGCTCCCACGCGTGATTGATTGATTGGCCACGACAACCATCATGGATCAGACACAATCTGGTAGTCTTTTAGACCCGCCTGAGCTCACACCTCTGGAGCAAGAGGTTCTTGACGAGTATGTGCGTCTGGCCGACAACATGAACAAAGTGCGTATTTACCTTCCTCTCTCCTCTTGAATCTACTAACCAGCGTCCTTCACAGCTGGCTACAATCCTCGAGCACCTCGCCTCAAACCCCAGCACAGAGATCCTCGACGGCCTGCGCGAGCTCGAGCGCAAGACGAGCTTGGCCTTTACGCTACTCAAGGCCAGTGTGTACAGCATAGTCTTGCAGCAGGAGATTGACTGGGGTGATGGATCGACGGCGCAATAAATCAGAGAGGGGCGAGGGATTGAGGGGATGGATTTAGACGTCTAAGAGACTAGGATTGATACCCAGCAAGATACGACACGAGAAACGACATTTTCACAAGATAATAAGACATTTGGTATCCAAGTGATGTTACACTACCATCAACTACTTCTTCTACTACATCAGGGACATCAGGGGGAGAAACCCTCTATTACAGGCTACAGATACATGATTCTTTGGTAATACAAGATAGTGCGTGAGTGTGGGTGTGGGTGTGGATTTAATATACAGCTCCTCCATAGTACACCTTGCGCACATCCACCAGCTTCTTGCCCCGGCCGATGGCGATCTGCTCGGGGTCGGGCTGGTGGGTAAGCGCCTGATACGCCGCCTTGACCGAGTTCATGGGGTTCTTGGACCGAGGCATGCGGGCAGCGATGTCGTGAATGCCGGCGGCGCGGCACATTTCGAAGATACGGTGAGGGCAGCGGAGACCGAAGCCTGAGAAGATTAGTTAGCATAAATGTCTATGGTTTGGTGAATGTATACGTACCAGGAGGTCGAGCCATCAGCTCAACGACAGTACCCGAGATCTTGGAAGAGACGTTGCCGTATATAGTACGGTTCTCGTATCGGCGGACAGGCTTCATGTTGCGGATAGCCAGCATCTGAGCCGTCTCCTCAGCTACACCAGGTTCGGTGGACTTGGCCATACCGAGACCCAGACGACCGTTGCCGTTACCAGCAATGGCAACGACAGAAGTACTTCGGACCTTACCTAGACGAGTCTGGTTAGAAACCCATCGAGTCACAAGACCCTTTGTGAGCAGCGAGCGAATGTCCTTGAGGGTCATGCCTGTCAGACGCTTGATCTCCTGGTACTTTCCAGAGTCGTCCTGGCCCTGATCCTCGGGGTCAACGGCGTGCTTGTACAGGCCCTTGACACCGGGGACCTTGCCCAAATCAGGAGCCTCAGCTGTGTAGGTGCGGTCAACACCCGCGGGGCCGCCCTGGATGAGCTCGAGATTTGTGGGCTCGACCTCACCCTGGCTGCCGAAGCCGACGATCTTGTCGAGCTCAGACTTCCATGCCTCATCGACAGCCTCGTCGAGCTTAAGGGCCTGGGCGCGGCTCATGAACTCGGGACCAGAAGCGTTGGCGTCGGGCTCGGGTCCGTCCTCGGCGATGATGTAGCGCTTAGCCAGCTCCGGATCCTTCTCAATATCCTTAAGCTCCTCCTCGGTCAGATCTATCAGGTCCTCGCCCTGGCTTTCCTTGACACGCCGCAATGCCCGGACCATGGCACGGGTAAGCTGGTCGCTCGTCTTCTTGTCGGTGATCTTCATCATTCTTTCTCCGTATTCGTCAATCCACTGGCTCTGGTCGGGCCAATGCACCTCCCTGGGTGTGCCCTCGATCTCGGGCTTGATGTCGTAGCGGGGGTCGAGTACGCTGTAGTCCTCGATATAGTTGGGTTTGTAAGGATCGTCACGTAATCGACCCTGGATGATGAGGTCTTCGGGGCTGACAGCCTTCTCACCCAGCTCGATGGCCTCGAGCTGCTGTGCTGAGTAGTGTCTGTTGAGGGCGTCCTTCTGTTCCTTGGTGTACTCGGCAAAGCTCTCCTCCTTGTACTTGTTCATTTTCTGGGTGAACTCGCCCGACTCCTTGACCAAGCCCAACTCCTGAGCCGTAACATTTCGAAATCGAGACTTGCGCTTCGAACGGGGCGCCGAACTATGGAATTGACTGCATGGTACGACAGGGACGGTGACGGGGACGTTTCGAGACGAGGCGAGGCACCTGCCGAGGAGGTTGCGCGCCGGACGTGCGACGCTCATGGTCGGCAGGAGCTCAGAGAGATGAGGGGAAGTTATCGGTTCGAAAGACGAGGCGAGGGAGTCGAGTTTATTGGCGTGAACCTCTCTCTTCTTTCTCTCTCACACGAGCTCGAGATTTTTTTGGGACCCAGGAAATAGATCTCAATTGACAAGATCCCTATGCGGCTAGCGGCTGAGGATGAAAATGGCCAATCAGACGAGGGCGTCGCTCAGGTCAACAGAAGACTCGATTCTCCCCGCCGACTATGATCACGTGTTATTGCACGGTTGTCTAAATCAACTTCATCCCATGTTGGCTCATTAAAATCCAGAGGGCTCTCCGAATACAGCGATGCTCTACAGTCTTTTCAAGAGGATAACTACACTTGAGTTATCGAATGATGTTTTTTCTTCTTTTAGGTACTTAGCGCTCGCTTTTGTCTTCAATTGATGTTGAATCCCTCATAGCCAATCGTTGTCCGTCTTCACATCAGTCGACTTTTGTTACAAGGTGAAACGTCTCAGTAACCCCCCTGGAAGCCAAGTGAGCGTTAGGGGTCTTCCACCGTCCTCACCGGGCACTCACTGTGGGCCATTTTACCAGATGCGCTTCGTCTCTTCCATTTTCCACTTGGACTCTTTTCTCTTCTCATAGCTACCTCAATCAGTCTAATCGGCTTGTTCTACTTCTTTGACATATTGTCTTTCTATTCTGTACGTGACTGGCGCACGATACGAATTCTTTCACTGTACTTATTTGACAACTCAACATCAACATACGTTTAATCCACCACTCCATATTAGACCTTTGCACTTTACAATGGGTCAATTCGACTGGTTCTCTTCCATCGGCGCCACAGACGAGGCTGTCGCCGTCCTCAACGATCAGCCAATCCTCTTCACCATTCTCCTGGTCGTCCTTGTCGCTGTCATCCTACAATTCGTTCTCATTTGGTACATCGGCTATGCTACCATGAAGCCTGAGCAGCGCCAAGCGAAGCAGGACAAGAAGGATAAGAAGAAGGCAGCAAAAGCAGCAAAATCGAACAAATAAATTCATACCATCTCATCAGCACTTACCGCGGCTCTATATACTGGACCTTTATACTCAAACACACTTTGATCACCTTATTTTTGGATCGACTAAAATCCGACCATCTTTTACCTTACGACTCTTCTAAGACAGCTTCAACTATCACCCTGCACCTAGCATATGACAACCATAATACATAAACTCTTATACCCCCATCATCATCTTTCGTCCTCTGTCCACATGAAATCTGCTCGTCCCGGATGACACATCTGTGTCATTAGATCTCAACCCACAAATACTATATCCCATTGCTGCAAGTGAGCCAGTGATCCAAATTCTGGAAGTTGGTTGGATCACCCATCATGTCTTCTTCCCCTGTGGCCAAGTCCGCGCCTTGTTCCACCCAAGTCATATGACTGCAGCTTTGTGCAAGCGTCATCTCAGTATCCTGCTGTGCTATAACTGGATTACCCCAAAGCCAGTTTGTCTCGCCCCGTTCTTGCTGTGGCCAGTTCAAAGAGGTCGACCTGCGGGCTGGACTATTCCATGAATTGTGGGAGGCATCCATAAAGCCAGGATCTGGGCGTATGTTTACCTCGTGCTCTTCGTACTTCGTCATATCTGGAGAGCTGGATATGGCATCCCAGCTTACATTCATCATTGCATTTTCCTGACTTTCCTCCTTGATATAGGTCCATGCTTCTGCCGAGCTCCCTTCCGTTGCTGTGATTGTCTGTTCTCTGTTCGCGTTGGTGACTAGTGGGCTTGAATGCTGTGATTCTTGAGGGAGGTGCGCCGATCTCATATTCCTTCTCTTGTTTGCCAGTAAGGGCATTTGGACATTTGCAAGGAGAACCTCCTAAGCTCGTTTCTCAATTCTGTGCACAAAGCCTCCCTCTTCACTGCGCGAGTGATCTGACACCCCAACGCCCAATTGCATGTTTACCACCTTTTGTCGTAGTGCTGGGGATTCGGCATGCTGCATACGTGCTAGAGAGGTAGCGACGACCGGTAATAGCTGGGCACGGTCTGAAACAATCTGTTGTTGCCATTAGAAACTCGAAATTATATCTCCCCTAATACATACTTTGAGATAAGACATATGGAAAACTCCAGGCGCCAACTTGGTAAGACAGTAGTTTGATCCGCAGCCCCAGACATGATAGCCTCTGTACTTCTTCTCTGGCGCTAGCATTAATTGCTCGAAGAGAATCCCTATTAACGAGGAGGAATGCAGGTTGTCCAGCAATTCTGTACAAATCGTACCGTCGGTTCTCGATCGATTCTGCAATGACTTTCTCTCGTTCCGTTCTATTGGGAACTTTAGGCTGGATATAAAGCTCTCGATAGCCAGCTGGTCGGCTGGGTCTAGAGTCTCCAATAGATCTTTCTCCTGGCTTGGATCAGAGCTCTCTCTTGAATTGCTCGTCCTCTTGCGTCGTTTGCTTGTCTTTGTAGACTTTTCGGGTGGCTCTTTTCGCTTGGCGGGTTTACAAACGTCGATTGCTACTAATAAGGTTCGAAAAGGAGTAGTCAATGCCGAGGCTGGAGATACTAAAGCCGATGACAGGTCCGGATGTTGGAGTGAGAAGGAAAGGAGGCCTGGCAGCTGAACTGTGCAAGACCCGGTATACTCGAGACGAATGCCTAGGCGATCCCAAACCTAGAAGATCGAGTCAGTGAGAGGGCGCGCTGTCACAAGTGGCAGCCTAGGTACCTCGCAATTGCTGATTGTCTCGACGATACTTTCAAGGCGGGAACTCTCTAGGATCGGACGGCCATTGACAGCAATTGATACCTCAATACAACAAGCACCTGTCCGAGTGATCCACAGATGATTGTCCCTGACTGCTGACAAGAGATCGTCGATTGTTGCAATAGGCTGTGCATTATTCGGCAGGTCGATATTCAATGATGGTTTTACTGTTAGTTCAGTCTCTGTTTGCTTTGCAGCTACACGAAGAGTTGGGAGTCGCAGTGCAGGTGCCATTGCTGCTCCATGTTCAGGACGAGTCTTTGAGATGAGGCGAAAGCGATAACGTGAATGACGGATGTTTGGGGAGAGTTGCTTTTGGTTTGACGAATCCTCCAGAGTGCACCTTCCAAGGAGGGAACTGGGTACCAGCAACTTCCCTACTTTGGGGAGGCAGGTGGGCAAGACTTGGAACAGGAAGGAACAGCCATAAGCGTACAAGTGATTTATACACAGTAAGAAAACATGCGATGGCTTGCAATCAACTACCTCATGTACCAACAATCAAGGATAACCAAGATACAATAGTCCCAGCACAGTTCCTCACGAGGTAGATCATCGTCCGTATCCAGTCATCAAGCTCCAAATGTCTATAAAATGCGCCCCCAATATTTGCACCCTTAATTATAAACGCGCATACGTGCTCCGTAACTCCATGCAGTTAATAGACTATTTCGCAAACCACGGGAACTTCTTCTTGGATGGCTCAGCGAACCCCCCTGAGCCGCTTTCGACTTGTACACTTCGTTGATAAATGTCCTATTCGACCCAGTTAGTCCATGTCCTTGACAGAATCAGTTTCAAAATTGTCTCACCTCTTCGTCAGTTGGCATCCGACAACCCAGAATCAGTTCTCTTGCAACATCATGCTTCTGAAGATTCGGGTAAGATGTGCCCTGACTCTTCATAATTGGAAGCAAGACCTCTCCCAGCACCTCAAACTTCTTCCAGTTGATGCGGTCTCCATCCGTGCCAACAAAAGTTTTACTTCCTTCCTCTGCCGACACCAAGTCTCGTCGGTGAAGAGGAATAAAAGGAATACGAGGAAGAGACGAGTTTTCCCATGCTAAACGGTACGCGAAATGACTCTTTTGCGTTCCCATAAGTATGCCCAACCGCGCAAATCTCTTCTGTACATCCGCTGGCACCAAGGCTCTTGTCTGGCTCAGCCGATGAATAGCTGTTCCGTTTACACCAGCGAGAATAGCTGCTAATCCGTTGTAATTGTTTAGTTGGCGTAGCTTTAGCGAAACAACCATGAATTTCTCCAGTATCAGTGCTCGGTGCTTGGCCTTGTCTCGCAACAAAATCATGTTCGCTACCCATTTGGCGATGTGATTGAAGTGGTTAATCATTCGATTAACATTCCTCAAACTCTTGCATTTCTCCTTTTGGGACGCCGATAGACTGACATGTCGAACGAAATCACGAATTCGGATCGACGAAAACATTATCCAGTCGATTCGGGTTAACTCGTCTGCAACATCGTCGTCTGGTATGTCCATGAAGATATGATAGCGGAATTTGTTCATGGGCAGAGTGTCTGAAGGCTCCAAAATAGCTGCTGCCCTTTCGTAGTCTTCATAAGTTTGAAAGTGGACCTGGCTAGAGACGCTGCTGCTTCGATCGGCGAGGGAAACTTCTGAGCTTCCAGATGGTCTCCCATCCGTATCCGACTCCACTGTTAACACACTCACGCCCGATGACAACTCGTTCATATCCTTCGATAAGATCTCGCTCGCGAGTTTGTCACTAGTCTCATCTGAGTTCGCCCAACCAGTGTCGTCGTCTTCCACAACATTGAATTGAAGGTGGCGCCGCATGTGTTGTGCAGCAATTGAGAAGATCGGCTCCGTGCTTAGATGTCTGATGAATTCCTCCAGATTCCGTCTCGTTTGAGGACGGGCAAAATCGCCAGGATAGGATGATACCCACTTAGCCACGACTTCGATGATGCGAAGTTGCGTCGCCGTTTTGGAAAGATAATGTGCCGTTTTGTCGTCCCTGACCTTGTCTAGTCTAGTCAAGATAGCAGTAAAAAGTTCGCCAGGAGCTGCAAACTTGCGATAAAGACAGAGAAAAACATCGGAGAAGTTGTTGTCTATTCTTGTCAGCCGAGGAGCAAGAAGGCGATCCACCAATTCGTCGAATGATACACCCGCCATCTTGGCTTGCTTGTCCAGAATGTTGTCGTCGTTTCTTTGAAGTATCGGTATGTCATCGGAATAACGATAAGACTCTGCATCGGATTCATCCACGTCCAGGAACGAATCGGTACTGGGCTTGTCTAGCCGAATACCAGGAGTCCTCAACATGTTGTTAAGCGTTTGAGGTTGGCCTGGATCTCCCGTCTCGGATCCCGAGTTGGGATTGGGGCTGGTGCTTTGGCCCATCCTAGGGCTACGGGATGCTTGTGGCCGATAGCCTTCACTGATCGGAGGGTTGGAAAATCCCTTGAGCAAGGAGAAATCGGAGCTCGCTCGGCTGTGCTTGCTGTGTTGGCTAATTGGGCGTCCAGTGATAGCGTCTGGAGCCTCGAGATTAGCAGCAGACTGCGCTCTCCTGCGTGATACTGTTTCGCCGTTTTCTTCTAAATCCGCCATCAATAAGATTTCACTGGCCATTTTCCTTCTTGCACTCACCTCTTCGATGTGCTATGGCAGCCCTCAGGATGGTGTGCAGGCATGTTTTAGCAACCTCGGTGTCATCTGAGGAGATTTTGTATGTAGAAACGCAAGATTTGAAGAATTTATGACTTGCCATGGCCTCAGCATTAACCTGCCATTCTGCTTCAGGGGTCTCGCATTTACAGGCTACTAAACTGGCTGGCAGGCCAGAGTTTGTGAGAGCCGCTAGAGTTGTTTAGTACGGCATGTTATCACGTAAAGTAGGTGCATCTCATACCTAATGTTTGAGGTAGTTCGCGGACAGATTCATGATTTGTGACATCATATAGTATTAGAGCAGCATCGACGCGAGGGACAATATGTCCGTTGATCTGTTTTGGCCATTGAATTGGTTGCGCAGGATCCAATTCGAAGTATTCCAGGTCCAGTTCGAGTAAGGTTACAGCATGAGAAGTGTTGTCTACCAGCATGCGAACACTGGAAGCATTGGAGATTGGTGGTCGAGATAGGCCCAGGACCCGCTGGACAAAAGATGATTTGCCAACGCCGGTGGAACCGATGACGGCGATGTTAAAGCTTTCCATGATTGGGGAAGTTTGTGACTGTAGAGCGCGAGCTGTGGTCAGCCGTCGATCGTGTAACTGCCTCTAGTATCCGTCTTGATGTCGAGCAACAATGCCCCGCGATAGCTAGGGTGGGGCCGCATGTGATGGGAGATGTTACATACCCAGTACGACGAAGGCGTGGCGGTCAAAGACTCTCGACGAGGAGGCGGCCAGTGTTGGCTGGGTTCGTTATCATCGCTTTCCGGGTTGCGCTTGTTTCCTTCGCCGCCGCTTTTGCGATGTCCTGACTTGGTTTTGGTGCCAAAATTATGACCCTTTATATCGTGAAAAAGATGCTCGTGGTCCTCGTCGTCTAGCGATTGATAGATGGAACTTCCATCAGAGTGATCGTCTTCGTCGTCGGAGGCTGTAGCGGCTTGGATTGCAGGATCGTAGGTCTGAAAGAAGGGGTCGTCGACAATTGAACCGACCGAGTCTCGATGGCCGCTGGTGGGCGCTGAAGGATCGGAGTCGCTTTCGATATTGGGATCTAGGAAGGCCGAACTGGCGACGGGATACGGGCCAGAGGCGGGCGAAGTGGCCGCAATACCTGGATTTGGGTGAGCATGTCGTGAACCAGCATGATTGGGTTGCATGGTCGCAACTTCAGCGACTAGGCCGAGTGATATAGAGAAACATGGAGAGGATAAATTGAAAGCCAACAGCCCAGGTGGAGGAAACCAAACCTGTGGCGTTTGCGGGGAGGGAAGAACTCGTGGAGAGCTCAACGTGCTAAGTTGCAGTGGGGGCTAAAATCGTGGTAGGCGGAAAAGACGGGGTAGAATCGAGAAAGGTGAGGACGTTTGTGGTTTGAGTAACGAGAGACAAGAAGACACTAAAAAGTAATGCAAAAGGCTAACAAACGAGGGAGGGAGACGAGGTTACTGACCGACAATGCTTGCACTGTAAGTACAGTCTGTACCTGAGGGGACCAACGGAATGGATGTCCAATTGGTGGTACCTTAACTACCTAGCGAGGAGGCACGCGCAGATACCGCGGGACCTAACAAATGCTGCGTACCTTGACCGCAAAAGCTGTGCGACAGACAGACAAGTGGAATGTCTCTAATTAGTAAGTTTTGAAGACTCAAAATAATTCAAATAGCGAATTGACTCAAGATGCGCGTTGGGCGCTGTTCCGAAGCAATACACGAGGTGGGCGCAGAGCTGAGACACCAAGCTCCAAGACAAGTGCTTGAAACCTATTGGAAACTCATCGTGTTAGTCCAACTCTAGCCAACACAGCCAAGGACAATTACATCCCATCTTCAAGCGGGGTATCTACCTAATACCGTACTGTTCAGTAAAACTGTACTGTACTGCAAGCCAGCCGTTGGGACGGAAGGTTAAGTTTTGGACGATGAGGTGTTGTTGCTTGCGCCGCGGGTAGGCAGTTTGCTGCACGTCTGAGGGGCAGTACCTCCCGCAGCCCAGAGTCGTCAGATTTCAGGAGACGATGCGCTACGATGCGCTGTAACGGGGACCCGGCTGCGTGGTTGGAGAGTGGATGCGTATGCGTATGCGTATGGGGACACCTTAACCACAGGTTGGCGATTCCAAAGAGACGCGTTCAAAGGAATGAAGCACAAAGTATCAAGCTTCGAGTTTAACTGCGCGAAATGTCGAATCTGGCACAAAGAGGGGGAAGAGAGCTGGAACCGAGCCACGGGCTCGGAACAGGGAACGTTTTAGGAGCGGATGGTCTAAGGTACGGCAACCTTAGTTGGGTCGACTATTTCCAGTTAAGGAAACTGGGTTCAAAGCGTCGGGTCAGTTAAGTCATTTCTCGGCGTTGTTTTGAGGTTTGCTTTAAATTGGGTGTTGAAGATCAACGATAATAATAACAACAGCACAACAAAACATGACACAAGACAACGGTTCTCAACTATTTGTGCCTTGTCTGGGCAGATTGACCTATTATGAGAGCGCTTTCGCTTTCACTCACATAATCCTCCTAAGCTTCCCTTACATCATCATAGCCGTCGCTCACTGTGGTGTTCACGCGCTTCGCTTCGTCTGCCCATCCATCACTAAAGGATCCAATCCCATGTGCTGTGTTGGCGCTTTCCTACCCATTGGCTAGAGCACGCAGCGATGGATGGCAGGGAGATACCCCTGCACTCGCTGGTCCTAGACAACCTGGAACCTATGTTTAATTAATCGTGAATTGTGAATCCAAGTTCCTTGTTGATAATCAACGCATCCTTATCTCATCAGGGTGAAGAACGAGTCCGGAATTCATCTTGCTGCAATCCAAAACTTAGAATATTAGTATATTCATAGAGCCTAATCAGGTCAATAGTTGTATCATGTAAAAGCTAGGATTCTAAGCTACCTATTACGTAGTATATTTATGATTCTTATTGTAATCCTGACCAAAGTCATCACAAGAGAACATCAATATTCTCTGTATTTCGATAGGTGGATATTGCGCCACCAGAGTTCACGATCCTTCCCAAATGGCCTTCACATGGCAACAACTCGTTCCTCACTCGCTCGCCTCCCGCCTTCACCTGCACCACTAAATGCCATGGGTTCCTACGGATTACAGTTCATCCAATGCAAGGTACCAAACGTTGAATCTTCAACTTCCACCTGACATCATCCATCGGCGTTTCCATCCTCATTTGTAATCTCCATCGTTTTTCTATATTTGTCATTGACATGAACCTACAGCTAGTTGCACAGCAGTCCCCAGCTTACTCTCAGCGCCCGCAGTCATGATGATGAGAGGACCCAAGCTCCCTCCGAAGGCGTCAGACTGAAAGGGCCTTTTGAAATACGGCGGTAGCGTCATCAGCACTCACTCAAATCGCCGACCTATCCTATTGATACAAACTCAGGCCTCAAATCCTCCCCAGGCAACATTTCACGAACTGCCATCTCGACACTCGGACGCCCTCGTGTGAGCTCGGTCCGTAGTCTTGGACAAAATGGAGTATGCCATTTCCACTTCCACGGGGACTGATTGAGGCTTGAAAGCCTTATGGGAACAGAACGGAGGCTTGTCTAGAAGCGCATTTCCGAGGGACCGACTTCTCGGGGTCCGAGAAATGTGATTTCGGGGGGAAGCCGCTTTGGTGCCGCCGAACTTCTCTTCGTAACGGGCTCTGGACCCTGATTTTCAGCTCATCAAGCCCAGCTGCGCCGATCGTCCAGCAGGTAACGATCCGGGCCCCAACGTCCGGGTATCGACACGAGGCTTTACGCCTTGGGACATGATGGGACGTCTCTGGTGTGCCTCGACACAATTATTTTCACACATGCCGATCAAGGGTTCTCTCGGCATCTGGACTCTCTGTTGGACCCTTTGTCCCTCGTTTCAGGAATAATCCATGGCCTCGCTCATCGCCACGGACTGTTTCTTTTGCATCCTCCCTGTTCCCCTCCAAATCATGACGGGAATGCAGAACGTCAGGTACATTGGTCCGGCTTTCCCAAGAGTCAACTCCCGGCCATCGTGAACTCGTCCACGATATACTTTATTAGCGTTCTTCCGTTTCCGTACTGTTTACCTCATTCCGTGGTGGGGCCTCGGAAACTGGTGCTACACTGACTCTCAAGGAACTATCATCTACAAGGGACTTTGCAAACTCGTGTGGTGACCACGCGTGCACGATTCATGGGAAAAGGCTCCATCTAGCAAACTTCGATAGTCAACAGCTAACAAGGGTCTAACCACTGTTCCTGCACACCAATCGAATTATGTCATGTCTCCTTACATGGCTTCGAGAGGCAATGAGCAAACATCCTCGATGTGCGAGTCTGCTGAACGACAGAGTCGTCAGAGGGAGAACAGCTACCTCTTTTTTTACATTATTACGGCTCAGCCACAAGAGAGGTCTTACTGCGGTATGATCAGTCAGTAACAAGTGTCTGCATTTGGGAGAATTGAAAAGTTCACCCGCTACAGATGAATAAGGGTTAAGGCTGCTGGAACAAAGGACAATATTTACCTTTGGTGTTTACCGCAAAGTTCACTAAAACGAATTGCAGTGGATTCCGATTTGTGCAGTCGAAGCCCAGGATCTCGCCACAAACCTATTGACGCCAAAAGCACAACCAATCTTATCCGTCACGTTTCATCACATCCATCAACAACAATAGCCCAGTGATAGAGGGATAGCACAAAAGTGGCATGACTGGCTCTAACTAACTGGTATCAGGAGATTCTCCTACCGCGTGTTGGGGTTCATCACCACGCTCCGGGAGGCGCTGTCCTCATCGGCGTCTAGTAGTAGAGTTCGCGAGCAATATTTATCTTGGCACATTCCCAAGGCCAAAAGCGGGAGCACCCAAACCAGCAAAAGCACGAGCCGCCATGCGAGTCCTGTCAATTGTCATAGAGCCATCCCGTGAAGCATAGCGCCGCCGATTTGGGGTCCGCTAACTTTATTTCAAGTGAATGGCGTAAGCTTCTCAGTGCAAGTTGGTACGTGCCAACCGATGGAATAGGCTCGAGATCAAGCATGTATCTGGCGATCTTCCATATTCGATGGGCAAGTCGATGCTGATTTGCATCTATCGTTGGTTGCCGAAACAACTGTTACATACCTGGCCATAAAGAAGGAAAGTTTTTGGATGATCACACTGCCTTGATGAGTTCTTGGTCCGTAAGGCACCGCTCAAATTCGAACTATGACACTTAAACAAAGTGTCTGAAGAACATCTCTTCAATGTGAGATCCACGGAACCGATGCTTCCGTAACCTTCAATATATGGCATTCAGCTGTGGTTGGCTGGCTGTGTGGATTGTGGTCTTGCTAGTTCTGGCCCGTCCGACTGGAATTTCATCCACATCAACACCACGCCCCATCAGCTACGGTAGGCTGAGTGCCTCAAGATCTGGACTGCCTTATTATATTACCAATCGTACAGGTTTTATTGACTCGTTTGACAACGACCGAGACAAGTCTTGCTGCCCCGGTTGCCCGGCTCTGGCTCGAGACATGATGTGTTCTCGAATGTCTTACATCCTGATCCTGAGCCACGTTTAGCAAGCCCATGGAACTGAACCTAAGGAGTAGACATTATTCTTATATGTGTTAGCTCTCACTGAAAGCAGTCTTGTCCGAAGAATAGGGTTCTGTCAAATACTGGATGCCGAGAATATACCCCTTTTCGGCGATCAGGAACGCAAACTATGGATAGGCTGATCACGGCAAACGTCCTGGAATAAACTCGAGCCGGACCGGGCTACCAACTCGCCGTCGAGGTACAAGCCAGTTACGCCACGATGGTGCTGCGGATCGATTGACGCCCATCGTGGACGACTTCAAACTTTTCCCCAATGGGCCAGGCCTCGACGGCTTTGACATGCTTTGCCAAGAAACCCGTAGTCATGGCCACGGGAAACCGAGTCACTTGTAGCTAGCTGAAATCATTTATCTTGCCAGGAACCCCAGCGCTCAAGTGGACAATTTGGAACATCGTTACTGCTCCGACTTTCATCTTTGGATACAAGGAAGCGATTTAACAATTATTTGTTTCTTGATTCGACTACCTGCAACGGCCTTACTTACTACTGTGGTCGACGCCTCTACTGTAGTCAGAGTGGCATTCAATCCATTGGGATCTCACCCTACTTCAACTCCTCCAAGTCCATCCCCCAGCTTGCCCAAGATGACCACAACGATGCTGTATACAACGGGGGCCTCGATGGAGGAACCTATGCACAGATTTACACCCACAACAAATAGCTCCGGCAGGCCAAGGCATCGACCAAAGGCCCTGAAGATTCAGCCCTTGGATCCCAGTGAGTTGAGCGCCAAGTTGAGCGACCTTTCAGTCGAGCATGACGGCCAATCAGGGCAGTCAGTCCATCTTGATAATTCACTCAAGCCTCCAATGTCTGCCAGAAGCATTGGTGCACCATCACCCAGAACTATTCCTCCAATGTACCCAGCTTCATCAGTCACCACCATGGTGTCTTCGAAATCTCCCAAGAAGGAGAAGGTGGACGACAAGCTCAGTTCGCCCTCACTTTCAAAGCCGCCACGCCGTGGTAGCATATTTGACGCCTTCCGGTTCAGGGGCTCCAACTACAGCGATGAACTGCAAAAGAAAGACGATGAAGATGCTCAGAAGCCTGCTCGCTATAAGCATGTTCCTCAGGTGGCAGCGCAACAATTTGCCCGTACCACAACTGTCGAGCCCATCACACAAAAGTCTTCCCCTAAAGGGACGAGGCCCGTTCCCGGCCCTCACTCCATGAACAATGGTACTATGTCACTGCAAGAATACAACAGGCAGTACCGACGAGCACAGAGTCTGTGCAGTGGCAAACCCAACGGCGCCCATAACTTTTCCAAGTTGGCCAGTACGGCTGAGATGGATGAAGGATCAGCCCAGCAGAAGAAGCAGAACACTCGAGGCTCCATCTATGGCCGGCCTGAACTGCCCCGAAGAATGAGCACAGGCGACATGTGGGGAAAAAGTGACCCTCAGCCTCAATCCCCATTCCGGAGAGATTCCACGGGTGTTGGTGGCTTCCAGGGGAACAGCGCATCCTCTGCAAGACGGGGATCCGCTAGTTCGTCGGGCTTCTCAGACGTATCTTCGCCATTTGCGCGGGAATCTGGTCCCACGACTCCTTTCAGGCAAGATTTTGGTGGAAATAGCCCTCTCCACCGCCGGGGATCTGAAAACAGCTCCGGCACCTCGGGATCGCGGAGGGGTAGTTTGGCCGGCATGGCTAACCCCCAACGTGCGGCTGAAATACATCGTGTAGATTGGTCCCAGAGCGATCAGCCTGTCAAGGTTCGACGAGACTCCAAGTGGGCAGGCCTCAAGCATCGGAAGACCAGTGTGAGCCAGCTAAAGCCAAGCGAAGAGAAAGAGGTTCCTTATGTTATTGAAACGACATCACAATCATTTACTTCTCCAAAGTCACCAAAAACTGGATTTCTGAAGCGATTCATGCATTAGCGAGGGAAAGGACATGAATAAGATAGTAAGGGCAATGGAATGGATGAATGGTATTAAGGAATAATGGGGTTGACCTACCAATTACTATTGTAACATTATGATAAATTATCCAGACTCAGATCAAGAGATATTTCTTTTGTGCTTTACCAGCAAAGCTGTTCATCTCCTTTATCGTGCTTTATGATTTGTATTCGGGGTATAAAGTCAACTCAGCGCTTTTCCTGCGCCATCAAGCGTTCGATAAGTTTTGTATCCTCTTGTGCGAGCTGCTGTCGCAAAACGTTACCGAGATCTGCATTGGTGTTGTCGGTGTTCAGAAGGTGTAGAACAAGCTCTGAATATTCGCGAATGGCATCGCCCTGCTCGCCGTGCGCGCGACGAGCCTTTCGCAGCGCCTCTTTGCCATTCTGTATACCGATATCATGGTTCCAAGTCTCTTTCTTTGGGGGAAGACCTTTGAGAAGGGAGGCAGGGATCGCGGACTTGGCCTCGGGCGGTGGCAGTGTGGCAGCATCGATCTGAAGGAGCTGTTGGGGCAGGTTGGGATATTTACGGAAGAGAAGACGGAGCTTGTCGGACGTATCGAGAGCGTGGAAAGGGTTCGAAGGGTCTGAAGGTTGAGGCTGAGACTGCGAGGGTAGTGGCGATTGTGATGGCTCGGGCTGAGGTGCTGGTTCGGGATCGGGAGGATGGTTTTCGCGATGTATCTTGTTACAAGCAACAGAGCAGCTTTACGAGAACAAATGTTAGCAATTGACTTGAGGAGATGTCTGCTTAAAGATCGTGAAGCTTACTATGGAAGACGGCATCGTGGGCATTTGTACTTTGGCGGATTCACGTTGCATACGCCGCAGAGTGAAGGTTCTGGTGCTGTTGTCGCATCTCCATCTTGAGCTTCAGGTTGAGCTTGGTCGGTTGGTGTAGAAGCTTCTTGTTGAGTTGATGTATCCGGTTGTTCTCGTGGTTCCGACATTATGAAATCAAATAATTCAAACAAGCCGCTGATCAAGACAACTCCGATGAAGTAGCGTGCAGCAATGACTGAATTAACGCTCTGCGTTTTCCAACGGGAAAAAAAGATAGGAAAAAGTTCAAGGGGTCCGTCCCCCCGCGTCATTGCGCGCTCGGCGGTTGGACCCCAGCAACGGCGACATGAGAAAAAAGCAAATCATGGTCCGTGCACTCAAGCGCGGGACTTGCACTTGCCCTTGCATCATAGGTAGCTCACGCATTACTAATGCTCGGGCCTATCACGGGCTAGGAACTAAGTTACACAATACCGAGAGCGGCGAAAAGTTGCGATATCATAGCCGTCGACGCCGAAACGGGTTTTCCCTCTTTTACACGAGGCACTGCCAAAGTCAATCTCTACATTACCTATATTTTAATATTTCTTTATCTTCAGCCTTCTGTATACTTTCTCATTTTTCCACTTACCTCTCACATACGCTACGTCATGGCATCCTCCAGAGCTGTGTCACGGACGCTCGCCGCCCTCACTCGGCCCGTCACCGAGACATCTTACCGAGCAGTTCCACGATGGACTCGCTCACTCAGCACAGTCCGATCTCAGCTTCCCGCTGTTTCGCCTGCTTCAAGACCACTCGTGCAGCGACAGCGCAACCGTCAAACAATTACGCCAGGCCTCGCTGGTATCGGTAGCGGCGTCCGAACTATCTTTATCCAGACGGAGGGCACCCCGAACCCCGATGCCCTCAAGTTCCTACCAAACCACCGCGTCGTCCCCGAGGACTTCTCTACGCCTTTTATCGAGTACCTTAACCCTCGAGCGACTATCTCACCTCCGCATCCCTCGCCACTCGCTGCCAAGCTCATGAATATTGACGGAGTCACTTCAGTTTTCTACGGTGCTGACTTTATCACTGTCACAAAGGCCGCTGATGCCAATTGGGCACATATTCGACCCGAGATCTTCGCTCTCATCACAGAAGCAATCACTGCAGGCGAAACAATTGTCAACGTCGCTGAGCGTCGCGAGGGTGAGGCCGGCGCCGATATCGAGGAGGACAGTCTTGCATACAACGAGGATGATAGCGAGGTAGTTGGCATGATCAAGGAGCTTCTTGAGACGCGAATCCGACCAGCTATTCAGGAGGACGGTGGTGACATTGATTTCCGAGGTTTTGATGACGAGGGATACGTCCATCTACGATTGCGAGGCGCATGCCGTACTTGCGACTCTAGCACTGTTACTCTCAAGAATGGAATCGAGGGTATGCTGATGCATTATGTGGGTTTTTGGCCTTGTCTTCTTACGCTATGTGTTCCGTGCTAATATTTTCCTAGATTGAGGAAGTCAAGGGTGTTAAGCAAGTGATGGATCAAGAGGAGGAAATTGCCATGCAGGAATTCGAAAAGTTTGAGGAGAAGCTGAAGCAACAAAAGGGTCAAGCTGAAGCAACAGGATAGACCAGTCGCAAAAGACTGATCTGACTGTATCTGTACAATAGTTTGGCGGGACAACTTGATGATACCCACGGATGCTTATGCCCATGTCTTCTCTCTTCTCCGTGCATAGTCTTGAACCCAATTGCACATATGTTGAGAATGTAAAGAACGGCTGCTGAATCGTGATCATATGTTTAAACGATTGTTCATGAGACATGAGATGGCACATAGCCCGTCTCAAGCTCGCGGCTCAGGTTACAACAAGACTGGAGTTTTTCCAGAACCTGGGTCAATGATCAATGCTTACTCATGATACCATGGTGTCACGAGCGTCGGCAATGATGAAGCCACAGTCTCCTTACAGGTGGTCGGTCTCTTTACATGCTCAATCGCATGCGAGATCTCGAGAGTATGCACGGGAACAATAGCCTGTTCCAAAGGGCAAGGGGCAGTCGCACCACGGTTAAGGCCCGCTATGACTGCTACCATGCTACCCATTTTGCAGGAACCTCGGAAGATTAACACAAACACTGCCAAAAACAATCAATTGGGTTGATGCGCCGATTGGGACAGGAATTGATGGAAGCAAATGGTCAAGATCGATTTACCCCGCGGGCCTGAGGCAGTTGCTGTAACTACCTAGCTTTCGAATACCAATGAAGTTCAGTGACAGTGATACCCACCCAAGCTCTGGCCAGTCTTGTATGATAAGAGGCTAAATTGTTGAGCATACGATTCATATATCACGAGAAACCCGCCTTTTGTTGATGTCGTTGGCCCGAAAACACCAATGTAAGGTGAGCGTGGGGAGACTGACTGGGCCTGGGTTCACCTAAGGGCAATGAATTGTTGGGCCAAACAACGCTGCTGCAGTAAACTTCTGTAAGCTTCCAGGCTTTTTCCAGTACGTATTGCCAACCAGTCGTCAGAGGTTCGGAATATTGCTTCTGATCCATGGCGGTGATACGAGGTTGCCGAATGCCGATGCAGGAGTTGAGACAGAATTGGCGACCTGGCATCAGTATCAGACCAGCTCTGACCTGGCCTGACGTGCCTTCTATTGCAAGGCATCCAGATGATTGAACCTATCCAAACGGTCAGGATATCGCCTGGGTAGTTTTAGCAGCTGACTCGAAGAGATTTGTTGTTCTTATGACTTCGAATTCTAGAAATAGGATCCGCAGGTAACTGTAGGGGACCCCTGGGCCTGAGCTTGCATCCCCCACAGATACGGATAAAGGCCTGGTCCGCCGAGACCTTGGGCAGTCCAGGCCAGATTGTCGGACCCGAAGATTAACAGGTGCAAATGGAAGGGTTTGAGCAGGGTCAGCACACCGCGATTGGCCCGGTTGACGATCTAGAAGCCTCCAGGTATAACCCTTCGTGGTCACATTGGCATGCCCAAAAGGTAACGTTGAGTTAGATAGACTACCCGTTGGCTCATGTTAGTTTGAGGATGAGAATTTGGATATTGAATTTGGACCCGCTCACTGCTCCAATCGTAGTATTAGCCGTACCAGTTAAGAGCCGCCCCGAATGCACCGGCGCCTCCTTGGCTCCGCCGGAAGAATGTCACTAGACTGTCGACGTCAAGGACAAGGACACACTGCGTTTCCGACCATGGGGTGTAAGCCAGCACCGGAGAGCTGCCGGCAGCTTCACGACTGCACAGTAACAATGAAGAAGAGCCCTGCAGCAATATGCCGGGACCTCTTAGAGACAAGTGCTCTGAGCTGGTGTAGTACGTACATGGGATGAGACACGGGACCGGATATCTGACCTGATGAAGCTTGCCTAGCGGGCCGGCAAAAAGCTGCAAAATGAATTCAACCGCGAATTGACCTGAGTTAACCAGCAGCCACTTTGGAACTAGAAGCCCGTTGCAGTGGGATGGCGTCTTGGAACTTCCGGGCCGGTCTCTGTGATTGGCGCGGGAGTCGAGATGCAGTGGGTGATACAGCCTCCACCGAGGCAAACCCCACAAATCCCCTCAAGCGAACGACGTGGGAGAGCTTTTGGCGCGTCGGATCTCGAGGCCCTGCGTTTTTGTTTCAACGTGGGGAATCACATTTGCCATACTCAGGCAACCAAACATACCGATAGGAGCGCGCATGACCCCAAATTTTTCTCCGTGTAAGGAAGAGGGGATGATTTAAAAAGAGCCATTGTGCCTCGGTCATGGCGGGCTAATCACTTCTTCTCGTGCCTTTCCACTCTACTCCAATTCAAAAGACATCTCGGCTTGTGTAACAAGACCAAGACTAGACCTCAAAGCGCAAACGATATCAAACATACATCGCACATCATGAGCCCCTCAGCAGTCGACGGTAACGGAGTCGTAGACGTCAAGTCGAACCTCAAGCCCAACATTGGTGTCTACACCAACCCCAACCATGACCTCTGGGTCAACGCTGCCGAACCCTCTGCTGAGGCTGTCAAGTCCGGCTCTGACTTGAAGCAGGGCGAGGTCAGCGTTGCTATCCGAAGCACTGGTATTTGCGGGTAAGTTGCCCTCATATTCTTGACCCCGCCTCGCCCAGAACAACTGCTGACAAGGGTATAGCTCCGATGTTCATTTCTGGCACGCCGGTTGCATCGGCCCTATGATCGTCGAGGGCGACCACATCCTGGGCCATGAGTCCGCCGGCGAGGTTATCGCCGTGCACCCTTCTGTTAGCCATCTCAAAGTTGGCGACAGGGTCGCTGTCGAGCCCAACATCCCCTGCGGTACCTGCGAGCCCTGCCTCACTGGCCGATACAATGGTTGCGAAACCGTCCAGTTCCTTTCTACCCCTCCTGTCCCCGGTATGCTGCGCCGATACATCAACCACCCCGCTGTCTGGTGCCACAAGATTGGAAACATGTCCTTCGAGAACGGAGCTCTGCTCGAGCCTCTCAGTGTTGCTCTGGCTGGTATGCAGCGGGCTGAGGTCGCTCTGGGAGACCCCGTCCTGATCTGCGGTGCTGGACCTATCGGATTGATCACCCTTCAGTGCTGTGCCGCTGCCGGTGCTTCGCCTATTGTCATCACCGATATTTCGGAGACCCGTTTGGCCTTCGCCAAGGAGCTCTGCCCCCGCGTTATCACACACAAGGTCGAGAGACAATCTGCTGAGGACTCAGCCAAGGCCATTGTCAAGAGCTTTGGCGGCATCGAGCCCAGCATTGCTCTAGAGTGCACTGGTGTTGAGAGCAGCATTGCGGCTGCTGTCTGGGCTATGAGGTTTGGCGGCAAGGTCTTCATCATTGGTGTCGGAAAGAACGAGATCAACATTCCTTTCATGCGCGCAAGTGTGAAAGAGGTCGACATTCAGCTGCAGTACCGATACTGCAACACCTGGCCCCGAGCCATTCGCTTGATTGAGAACAACGTGCTCGACCTCTCCAGACTCGTCACTCACAAGTTCAAGCTTGAGGATGCCATCGAGGCGTTTAAGACCTCGGCTGACCCCAACAGCGGATCGATCAAGGTCATGATCCAGAGTCTGGAATAAAAGATGAAATGATGATGGTCAACATAAATTAGGTGCTTGGCGTATGTTTTTTTTTTTTTTTTAGTTCGAGGGGTGAGTCTGTTAGAAGACTGTACAAGTAGCCTCTATTTGGGATATAGACATGAGAATATGAAAATCTGTGAAGAATTTTGCCGAGAATTAGAACGTGTGGATTGTGATGTATCACATTAGTATCGAAATCAATGATGGTGATGATAAATTCATAAAACTAAAGTTCAAGAAGTGATGTTTTATTACGCGATGTATCATGAGGAAAGAAGTAAATCCATAGGTAGTGGTTGTTGACTTGTTGCTACCTATTTAGTATTTACCCAGTGCAGCGCGGCTATTGAAACCCAAAGCGGTTTAGCGTCACCGCCTGTCGGCTCCAACCACCAGCCAGCGAGTTCTCCCGAGCTTTTTTTCTCCCTCAGACGACCTCACTCAATATCACGACCCAGCTTCGACTCCATCAATTGACCACCCGCTACCGGTCCTTTCACCTCGCGGAGCTCCGATATCGAATCTACAAGGCATCCCGCACTCTTTTACAGCCTTATTCGTCACCATGTCGTCCCTCACCCGTCCCATGCTCCGCTCGCCGGCTCTCCGCGTCGCCGCCCGACGCTTCGAGAGCACCACTGCCCAGAAGGCTTCCGAGTCCACAAAGCAAGCCGCTGCTAAGGCCCAGGAGACCTTTTCCAAGGCCCAGGAAGGCCTTTCGCGTGTCACATCTACTGCCGGTCCTGCTATTGCTGGCTACGCCAAGGGTGTTGCCGGCGCTCTGGGCAAGGCTGGCGGACGAACGGGCAAGGTCGTTGGCTTCGTTGAGCGTATGTGTACCATGGCGTTTTCCGCTGGCCATTGAATGCTGACAAGCTATAACAGGACAAGTTCCCTTCGTTGTCTACTACTCCAAGGTCGGCCTTGAGCTCGGCAAGTTTATCTTCCAGAACCAGAAGATGAGCCCTCCGTGAGTCCCTTTTGCAATTGTCTCTCATATTGACGGGATAGCCGGCTAATGCCCCTCTGATAGCAACATGGCTACCTTCCAGAACACCTACCAGAGCCTCATCAAGTCCATCCAGAACCGCACCATCATCCAATCCTCTCAGAACGCCATCCAGCAGGTGCGGAATATCGGCCCTGCCCAGCTCGCCGCTGGTGGTGTCGTCGCTGCTGAAGTTCTCGGCTTCTTCACCGTTGGCGAGATCATCGGCCGATTCAAGCTCGTCGGTTACCACGGCGAGGTCTCTTCTCACCATTAAGCGTGTCTCTTGTATGGAGCAGGAGTTGTAAGGATCAATCAGTGCTGGTCGTGGTAGACGAAAAGGACAAGTGGGAATAGACATGGGCCTCCCCGGCTGAGGACGCCTGGGAAGGGCTGGTTGGAGACTGATCAATTCGAGGAGTTGAAACCTGGGAGATTTGGGAATACCGGTCTCATCGGACCTCGATGTTTGTCCTCTGAGCACCTTTCTTTTGTAGAACTGTACATCAATCAACCTGCGGCGGGTTGCCCCCGTCGTGGACAGCTTTCAACAACGATATCTAATAATTGCATGAGCCCCATTGGTGAGAGCACCTGGTTGGATGCGAACTACTAACTCCTTCTGTCTGAATTGTTTCGTTTATTAGAGCTGTAGTCTCCTCACTCTAACTGGTTCACGGTAGCTTCGACGCCCAGTTTATATGCATCAATATTAATCGCATGAATGCGTGCCGGTAGCTCAATGACCTCCTCATCCGCAGATCCGCTATTGCGATATCTGGCGAGTTAGTGCTTTGTCAAGACCAAAGCATCATTGATCACTGTGATTGCATTCTTCAATACGTCAAGTTTCTCCTGGTCGAGGATCAAGACTCGTAACTCATAATTAAAGATACCAGGCCTCAACATTTTGTTTACACACTCGTTGATCATTATGCTCTAGTCCTATCTATATATCATGCATTGTCTGCTGGGGATTCTACAATCACCCATACTGCCAAATCTGATGCTGGAATAGTTTTACCTCAGTGACACAAAATTTCCGATACTGAACTCAAGTTTATGTATCAGGATAAGTCATGTATACTCCGGCCCGTGGGACTGTTACCTAGTTCCAGGGCAAATGAAGCTCAAGACCAAAAAATGCAACTTAAGAGCACAACACGAATAGCATATTGATCAAGAAAACGGCGCAAGGGCAGCCAGGCATTTGTGGCCAGGCCATGTCGTTAAATATTCGGTGTCCAGGGCTTTCGAGTCACCTGGGGCTCTCCATCCCGATACAAATAGTAGTTGTGAATGAAGAGCTTCGGCGACCGATAAGGCGAGCTGATACTTCGCGATACCTGACCAGGGCAATTCAACTCAACTTGGGTAGTCTTGCGAATGACGACAAGCTCAGGCTCCAGGCACCTCCGCGTCTGCCACAATTCCGAGGGCCTCGGCCTTGTCATCCACCTTCTGCTTCTGGAAGCATGTACAGATCCGGGGTATGGGCCCTTCCGCTTGTTTCCTGGTGTCCCCTCTTTCGAAGAAACTGTCTAGGTAGGCGGCTAACAGACGACAGCAAAGGTTGACCGCCAAAATAGATGTGAAAGCGCAGCCGCGCGCGAAGACCATGTAATGAGATTACACGGATCGTAGGGCGGTTCGGTCAAGTTATCCGTTCGATCCGCACCCTGGACGGAGCTGAAGGCCCGAAACGAACGAGGGCCGTCCCGAAGCGTGCGGACCTATTATGGAGTCCTAGATTGGTCCTTGGCAGGACAGTCTCGTCACTACCCGCGTCGTAACTATAGCGAAACACTTGCCAGTATACGCGCTTTGACAGGTGATTGTGACCTGCAAGATCTGGCGGTCAGATATTTTTCGATATGATCGACGCCTTGTTCAAGAAAACGGTGGGTGGGTTGATTTGATCGAGACCCCCCGCTGTTGGTGATACCAACTAGGATCCTTGTCACTAATCATCAGTACCACGCTGCCAATTCTTAGAAAAGCCTCTCTTGAAACTTGGCAAACCTCCAAATATGGGAAGCGAGTGGTACTGCAATGTACTTGTAACAAACCGTGGTGTCATTTAGGGACCGCCAGGGTGCGGTTGCTCGCAACGGCCATCGTGCTAGCGTTGCCATCTCAATCGAAGTTGACATGGATTTGTAAACGACCCCAGTAAAGAAACGAAGAAGAAAGTTTCGCCCAGCGGTTGGCGTGGCAGGCTTCGGACGATGACGGTCAATCCTGTTCAGGCAGATCATGTCCATGGGCTCTGCGTCCAACGAGCCTTGGCATAACGAATGGACCGTGGCATTACTGGGGAGGTCCGGGCTTTCTTGCTGTCCAGACGTAGCTGCGAAGATATTAGCCAAACTTGAGGAGTAGCACGGCTGATGACAGTGTAGACTTACATGTTGCAATAAGTATGGTAGCGTAGAACGCACGTCTCGCGCTTCGCTTGCGCACACAGCTCGCGAACCTCCTCGGCCTTCAAGCCCTGTTTCTCAACCAGGGGTACTAAGCTCAAGGCTTCAAGACCATGGGACAGCCCAAGGTTGAACCATCTGGCGATCTCCCGTTCATGTCGGTCAGGAGACCAGGGGCAAACATAGGCCTGGATCACTTCCTGCCTCACATCCGTAAATCCTGTGGCTTCAAGCAACTGCCGAGTTTCTTGCGGTGTGACTCTAGCACTGCGGTTGAAATGGTCCATGCCATCAAGGAATAGCTCTGCCCACTTCTCGAACGCAGAGTTTGCAGGTCGCTCATCATCGTCACATCTAGGTGTCCAATCAATCTCCACATGTTCCAAGTGACCGATACCTGGAGACAGGTGACTATTGGAAAGTTAGAAGTGACATTGCAAATGTTCGCTCTACACTTACTCAAAGATTTTGCGGTAGACCTGAGGCCACAAATCATTTCGAATACTACCAAGTAGCATCCGCATATGGATCAAATCGCAATCCGCTAGCAATGGCCCCCATATCGGTTCTTCAATGTCGAATTGCTTTGGCATTACTCCTGGGGGGATTCTAGATTTGTTAGCGAATAGTCTTGAGGCTCTACTTCCATGACTTACAGTGCTGGCTGAATCTGATTCAGGTCTACAGCCATAATCGTGGCATCTGAGAAGCATCTACATCATATTAGCAAATGGCTCAGGTTATGGTCCATAAAAGACAGCGGCATACCCTTCTGCCACATTGATCGCCCAGATGCCTGTTCCCGTACCAAGATCCATTATTCTAGGTGACTGTCTCATGATGGGAGCCTGGAACGGCTTGTCTCCTCGTGCGACAAGAAAGACTTTGTGGAATATATCCAGTCGATTCAGCTCTTCCTGATGTTGGTCAGAACAAGATGTCACTCCACTATGATAAGCAATGGCTTACTGAATCAATGGGAAACAAATACTTTCCGGGTTTCCATGAGCCGTAAAAACGGCCATGTTGCCAAAAGCCATCTTCCAGGTACCTCCCTTCTGACTCGGTAACGCTATATTGCATCATGTGAGCTTGGCTGATCTCAGAATTACACTGTTTCAACGCCAAACATACCTATTTTGTGAAGACATCACAACCATGGGAAAAATTCGTGGAAGGGTCCACGTCCTATCAGGGATCAAGGCAAAGCAGGAAAGCCACAGGACAAGATCACAGCACAACGTGGCTTGGCTGTGGCAGATGACACAAGTAATTCAACCTGCGGTTTCCAATACAGGATGAGGAAGTTTCTGGTACCAGTGGAGAATCTTGCTGCAAGTATTAGCAGACGCACGAAAGACAGCAAGCTGAGATCCACCAAACGGGAGATGAACATGGAGAAAAAGTAACGCGAATACTCGGGTAAGGAAGGGTTCGAGAAATGGCTGGAAACGGGTATTAAGTGGCTAAATGGCCTCAAGAACACGCGATATTTGGGTTGTCGAGGACAGCGCAGCAGGTTTCGTGGGAATCACGGGGCTCGATGGGTTGTTTCAACCAACTTGAGGATCACCCGGGCATAGACCCTAAAACGGCTCGAACGCCAAACGGCAAAAGCTGGTAAGACGTGACAGAAACACATCGCTGCTGGTTGTACGGCGGCTCCTGAATATTCATGTCCCAGGAAAACGATCCATGGTGTTTGCAGCCAAAGATTCGAGTGAGAATTTTAGGGGAGAATATCCAAGAAAACGGGGGTAAATGTTTGAGAAGCCTTGCGATGCCTAGCACACACGACCTCTACTGTCAGCACTTACTGGATAGGACAGAGCTCTGAAGTTGAAGCTGTAGGAAGCAGATCCACGTGTATGAGATAGATTGAGAAGCTGCCCAAGAAACGCCAAGGATGATAATGGAGCGTCGACCAGGAGTGAGACGTTGAGCAGGATTGGTTGGCGAATTGTGAAATTGACCTAAGGCGAAACGGTTCGCGGGTATCAAAGTTTCCAGATATCGACTCTGAGTAGTATAGAGAGTGCCTTCTTCGGCGTGTTTCAACGTGAGTTCTTCTCCCAAGAGCACGTTACGATTCAGTCGTTTGAAGAATCGAATGGGAGGCGGTTGGTGGGTGAAGGCTGACCCCAACTGACTTGAGTTTGATTGTAGGAGGGGTTTTTGTCCTCTTCCGGTTGCCTTCTGGAGGATTGTGCGCTGAGCAAATTAGATGGAGACGATCCCTGGATGACAGATCAAGATAATAGAGGCTCGCAGCTGGAGACAAACAAGTGCAATGGCGGAGAAAAAGTCACGGGCGAGAAAGAAGCTGGAGAAGATGAGGAGGAAGGTTGTTGATACTTATTATTGCCGGCCGCAGTGTGGAGCGTGGAGCAGCATGGGACAGGCACCTAACTTACAGCGCGGGCAGGTAAGGTAAGGTAAGGTAATGGAAGGTAAGGCAGGTACGAACCCAGCCCAGGCACAGAGGTACAGGTACAGGTACTGGTACCTACAGACAGGCATTACAGTGGTTTGGACGTGGGACCCGTAAGTAGGTGGGTGTGGCCCTTGAGGGTTCCCCCCCTTCTCTCTTTTGTGCATTACACCCCCTGTTAGACGTTGTTGGTCGAGTCTTGCTTGTTATTATTATTATGATTATTATCATGCGCCTCGAAAAGCGGTTGAAGGCTTGTGTTACCATCCCTGAAGAATCTGGTGGGTTGCAGAGAATCGTGACATGCTCAAGACAACACGGCAGATCCTACTTGGATTTATGTTGGAGCGAGTAGTTCAAAGAAATTCGCCTGCCAATAATAATTTTCAACGGAATTGTTAACAAGTCGCTCGCTGTACGGATATCGATATTGGAATGGTAAAGAAGGAAAAAAGAAAACCAAGACTCAGGTCAGGGGTGTGGCCCGTTGGCACAATAGGGCCAAGGCACAGCAACGCCATGACAGACTGGAGGGGGGCAACCAACCTCGATATGGCTGGGCTGGCGGGGCGTGATAAATGGGATTAATGGGAGAATCAATTGTCGTGCTATGCAAGGAACTTAACTTGCCTTACCTACCCGTCCATACCTACAGTGGTACTGTAGCACTTGCAGCGAACTCCAGGTCTTTAACCCCGTGCCCAACCCAGCGTCAAGATATTCATCACCTTGCCTCAGTTGCTTGGAGCTTGGCCGCCAAAGCTGGCCTGTGACGTTGGTTTCTAGGGCGGAAGCGGTCTCTTGGCTGGTCTTAGTTGGTCGCGCTCTAAGGTCTTGTTGTTCTGTAACACCCGAGATCGCATCCATATTCGGGGTCGTTTGTCTTTCCAAACTCCCGGTATGTGTTTTAGGTCACGGTGTGACCTTTGTTTCATACCCAAAGTAGGTGCCGGATCTCAGTGTGCGAAATAAAGGTTCAACGACTCTCATTCTTGTATGTCTTGATCTATGTATGCCATTGCGGCCAGTCTACCTGGTTGGCAACAATGCCATGGCTGTCACCGGTTGACGGTGCCGAAGCCGCAACCGCCCACTGGTCTCAAGAAATGAGCGGGTGTCGTTTAGGTTTTTTTCTTGTTCGCGTTGGTGCCGTTCCCCTAACCGCGCCCGATCAGCCCTTGATCGCTGTCACTGTGGAGGCGTCTGTGTTTCGGGGTAGGATGCCAATGCCCCTAGCCGACGACAGTCTTGTCTTTAGTCACTTTAGTATCGAGCCAGCAGGGAACAAGGGACGTCAGAAGAAAAGACTTGTTAAAGACAGCAGGACCTGACCCAGGTAGTCGATCAGATAAGTCAACTGAGTCGTTTAATCAAGGTAGATAGTGCAAAGTATATCCGGCCACTTAAACTTGTTGTTTGATTGAGAAACCGGGTTCGTTCAAGCATTGATGATCATCAACATGTAAGATTATTGGTGCATGGGCTACCATGGATGCTGTCCTGCGATGCCATTGGGCCATGTCCTTGATCCAGGGCCGGAATTTGTTTTAGCCCTTTGTGTTACTTGACAGGGTCTGGCTTCATTTGCAGATGAAGCTGATAGAAGATGACAGTGTGAACAAGAGGTAAGAGCAGTAGGTAGGCAGGACCTTAGGTACTTCCAGGTTACTAGGTATTAGGTAGGGTCCGCGGCTGAAAGGAAGCTACCTGGAATCAGACCGTGTTAGGTCCTTCCATTCTGTTGGCAGTCAGGTGGCGATTCCATCAACTTATCATCGTCAGAGGTACCTACCTAAGAAAAAGCAATAACAATACAAAATCTGCTGTCATCAACCGACCTTGTCAACCAGACGAGGCCAGCCCAACCCAACCCGATGCTATGGGCGGCTTCCCTAGTGCCCGCTCACTGTTCGTTGCGTGCCGTCGCCGCCGTCGCCCGCTTGTTGCTTTTCTGCAAGCCCAAGCTTCCTCCGAGCAACAAGTGCACCAAACTTACCAGCTTCTCTGCGCTAGGGGGAATGCCGCGCGACATTGGCGCTCAAGACCCCTGTCACCCAAGACTCACTTTTGGATTGTTGGTGCTGTGCTTGGACGCTGTATGGCTCCATGCCCTCCCGTTATTCTCGTTTCGTCCCGTTCTGGCGTCCCTTTCTCCATCATCACGTTGCTCGCTCCTCACCGATGGGGCCTTGTGGGCGTCTCAGTAAGATGGAGCTCTTGGTCGGGTATGTACGTGCGTGCCATTTACTTTGACTCTCAAACATCGGCTGGTCCTTTTCTCAGCGAACAATACTCAGGCATGTCAATGAAACACCCAAAGATACACTCATTGTATGACTGTTCATACTAGTCTACCATTGAGTCAAAACAAGAACAAACTAAAGTATTTCTGGAATCTTTCCATCCTTCCTCTATACTAACTAATCAATAGACTTGCGCACCGAGACCTAGCGTGTTGGCAGTTGAACGCCACTAACTCCCAAGTACACAGTCCATCGGCCATTCTTCCATGAACCAGCACTGTACATCTCGGCGAAGTATTGTCGACCCAATTCGACAAGCCAGCCAGGATACTCCCCCGCCCTGCCCAGCCTATCGGTTTCTCAACATTAAGGTACTTCTTGTTATCCAGTGAGCCAATCTCCAGCGACAAGACGTATCACATAACGTCTCTTATCTGCTTCTCTATAAAATTGTGATTCCAAGAACGCTATAAACAGGTCTGTTCCTCTATTTTTCGTTCTGCTTACACATCCGTGCAACTGACTGGCACTGCGGCTTAGCGAGACATTTGTCCTTTCTGAGTTTAAGTTGACAAGCATTCGTCAGTATCGATGTGCACAGCTGCGGAAGCAGCCCGGGGCAAGTTTCACGTTGGGGCCGCCATATCAACAAAGCATTTCCTTCCTATATCACTCGTCCCATGCTAATCTGAACGAAACCCCGTGTCCCCCTTGAGTTAAACCATCTACTCGCCGAGTCTAAATAAGCAATACCTGGTTCGAAGGATTCGAGCTAGGGACGAGGTGCCTTTGGTATGTCTGTTGTTGTGCATGTTATCACTACCTCATTGTGCGTCCTATCGAATCACTGACGTTTCTTAGACTCCAACCCGAACGATTCTTCAGTATAGACCCACTGGGTAAACCGAAACAGCTCATATGTACTCGTGTTTGGCAGGCCAGCGGGTTACTGATACTGCTAGGTGCTGTTCAAAGGCAGGGATCTCACAGCATATCCGTCATTTTAACTCCAACGAGGGCACTGAACTATTACGCCTGGTTCATGAGAGTAGGCACATGTCGCGTACTGATACTCCACGAATGAGCGTATCCCAAGCAAGGAGGGCACGGCATCTCATTCGACTTGCCGACTTCAGTCCCTAATCTCAGATAGCAGTTACTCGGCCAAGTTCCCCGAAGTTGACAGCAGCTGGCAGCTTTATTACCAACAGGCAGGTTCTTAGTGTTGTGTATATGCGTTCTCGCGAAATAGCACCAATCAGAGTGTATACGCCAGGATCAACCTGCTGCTTCATGCAAGGCCCAAAAGGAGGGCAAGATGAGGGTTGTCTAGTTACATACATCCCTGAACCCTGTCCGCTCCCACGCTAACCCAGATTACCAGAGCTTTGGGTCAGAACTGTTCTTCGACGCAGATCCTATTGAGCCCACAGCAATGCTGCGCTGCAGTCAGGATATCAGGCGTGGTCAATGAGCGGCAGTAGGTCCGAGTTTATGACAGACCAGGACAAAAGACCGACGACCACCGCTACTCTACACGCCGGCGTACTTCATCCAGCATCAAAGTCATGGGGTTTAGCTGCGCAATGTCCCGTACACTTTGGCGTGACCTTGCCTTGGCCCCGCTGGCAGAAAGGAGTCCACCTCGCTCGCATCCTTTTACAGATACGTCTTAGCCAGATCGGTACCAGCAAAGGGCCACCCGATCATTGTCGGACTGTCTTTGGGTACTCATCTAGTTCTCTCACGCGGAATAGCACCAACTTGACTGCTGCGTAGTGTGCATGAATCGCTGTATTTCCAGGCCGGGAGCTGTGGTGCCCAACTCACCGTATCTGATACCCCATGTGGTCCATAACTGGAAGCGCGGTTTGCGTGATAAATCTCCAGCCCTGAGCTTAGACCTGTGGCTATCTTCATCGTCTGGAGAAATTTAGCAACCAGCCCCGGACGGTTGGGTAAATACCTGTGTTTATCAACCTGCTCCGATCATATCAACCAGCATGGCCGGCCATCGTCAAGTTCAAGACATTCGTTATTGCATTGATCCTCACCGCTACGATCGCCAAAGGGAGACCCAAGGAAGTGGACAAACGAGTGGAGATCTCCGAGCTTCTCTGCATGTTAAGCAAAAGGCATCAGCCCCTGGCAACAAGGGAGCTTGATACGAGACGAAACTTAGCCGACACCGCCATGACCTATCGAATCCACTATGGACTAGGCTGTACCATACCGTCGGATCCCACTACGTATACACAGTACACTACATGCCAGGCGACCTATCGCTCAGAGTTCGCTTATGCGGCGTACGAGTAAGTGTTGGCTTTCGAAATTCGAACGGAGAGTTGCTGACCATTAGTAGAGCAGGCATGCTTCTGCGTAATACTGCCGAAACCCAAATCGCACGCTACGTTGACTGACTTTATCTTCAGCTGCACAACATGGCCTTTGCAGAACGCCTTTCAGACGTAATGGCTGAACACTACTCTTCAGTGCTTGTTCCCACTAAGAGGGGTATAGAGATTGTGGCAGCGCTAAGTACAAAATACGGAGCAACTGGCCATTTCTGCCTCTTGAAACAAGGATTGGAACCAACATGTGCTGACCTTGCATGTACCCAGTAGTTACCCAGCACATTGCATTTTGTTGTTATGCCTTGAACGCGTTCTCGGCGTGAGCAATTCAACCAATTGCCTAGTTGTCAACTGATAAGACAGGCCTCTTATCGGTAGCCTGGAGATGCCGAAATTCGATTGCCATACTGATTCATGCGAGACAAGTGTGTCACAACAGGCGAGTCCGTCATCCTTGACTGAGACCTCCAACTCCGCTATGGCGGTACTGTACATGTACCAAATTTACCCCCCAGGAATTGAGGCCAGCCACAACAATCCCTGTTGACTGTGCCGCTTTGGTGTAAAGACCCGACCCGTACCAGACTGTCGGGTCCAGGCTGTGGGGTCTGCGAAATTGAGCTCATGAGACTACTAGCGTCAGTTAGAGCCTGTGAGTGCGAGAGTACAAACGGCTGACTTCGCTACAGAACGGGATTGTCTGAACATGTTGACTAATGGTGACACCCAGATTATCGATTACAAAAACTACTCTTCATGGTAACATGAATGGTTTTGAGAGTGACTCTCAACATGAAAAACAACACTCAACGGATCGCAGTACACCATGAGAACGCTCCCAAGACATAGTGAGTCCCATGAATCGAAAAGCCCTTGTTCGCAAGCCTATAATACGGGTAAGCTAAGACTCGCCTGCACAGACAAGACGATCCTTCGTTTACCACCGACGCAAGAAGACGCCGACGAGAAAAGCTGTCCCGCTGATCTTGCAAGGGCCCATTAGGTCAGTCGAGCCAACAGCCCGAGCCAACGCGCGACAATTTGTGTGGCTGCATATTACCTAGGTACGGTACCAACCCGGGGCCGACCCTAGACTGCGTCCGCTCACCTCACCTCGTCAATTCCCACCGCTACGGACCAACAACACAGATCTAGTTCTGTCTAGGCAAGGCGCGGTCCACTTGATTAGGTGGTGCTGTGCTCGCTTCATGTCAAAGCAAAACACGAGGCGTTTTGAAAGTGGTGAAAGACACGACCAACATACATGAATCCTGTCACCTGTCCTGTCGACCGCCTACGTCACCCAGGTTGAAACACGCATTCAATCTATTGTTGAGCTCGTCTTGGCAGTATGCACATCATCTTATGATTCTGTTGGTTGACCTCGGTTCCCATTACTCCCTACAGCATCATGTAAATGACTATGCAATATCAAGAGAGCAATTCAGAACTTCCTAGCTGACACGCTAAGTTGTTTCCCCTAAAAGCTATCCATGTTCGTCTTGATATACTACCTAACCTATTAACATGGTGACAGGGTTAAACGCCTCATGTCGTAAATGTAAGATCCCGTAAAATAACCTGATACGGTCCCAGTCTGTTGGCCGCAAATTGCCGCATCTGCGACCTCGAGCTATGCCTAGACGCATGCGCATATGGGCTGTGGCCCAGATTCGCGGCCTCTAGCTACCTATAGTTCACTCAACAAATTCCTTCGCGATCGCCTTTGTTTTGATGTTGGCTCAGGATGTCACGTCGTGGACCCGGACTCAAGGTCCAGGATGATCACTCTCCAAGCAAGTCGGATCGCTTTACCACTCGTACTCGCCAGTGGCCTTGTGGAAAACGTACTCCTTACCGTTGACCGTCAGGACGCCGTCCTTGAGCGTGCACTTCCTATAGCCGCTGTCAGTAAACAAACAAAGACTCGCAAACACGTTGCAAGGTTGGAGTTGTTGATACGCACCACTTGTTCTTGACGCGCTGGACCTTGTCATACATGCAAAGCATGATGTTTCCCAACCCCTCATCGTCAACGTCGTCATCATCTCGATCATCTTCAGGATCATCAAGGTCTGAGTTGATGGCATCCTCATCATCCTCTTCGTCGTCGTCGTCGCCTCCATCAAAAGCCGCTGGTTGTTTGCCCTTGGCCGCACGCGATTTTGAAGACGACGTGTGTCGCGTTGCTTCCTTCAACGGTAGCATCAGGCCGCCGCCCTCCATGCTCTTGGCCTTGGCAAGAATCTGCTCGTGCAGCATGCGGTCGATCTCGACCCGTCCGAGTTCACGCAGATCACCGGAAGCAGCTCGCTCCATGAGCACACCCTCAAACTCATCCATATCGCCAGCACCGTCGGTCTGGCCTTGATGAAGGTGGGGTTGGCCGTTAGCCGGCTGCTGCTGTTGCTGTTGGGCTGTTGCTGCGGCCATCTGCTGACGATACATCTGCTGCTGCTGCTGCTGTTGCTGTTGTTGCTGTTGTTGCTGTTGCGGGGTCAGGTTTTGCTGCTGAGCAGGTAGCTGCTGCTGTTGTTGTTGTTGTTGCTGGGGGAGAGATGGTTGTTGTTGTCCCTGTTGAGGGTGTCCCTGTTGCTGCTGGTGAAGGGCATTGATGGAGCTGGCCGCACGCTGACCGTACTGAGCCTGTAGTTGCTGAGCAGCACGATTGGCTGCTACATTGTTCTTGTCATTCGGGTTAGGGTTGGGGTTGTTATTGTATTGTTGATAAGGCATGGGGTTGCCCTGCAAGCCAGGTTCTTGTTTAATAGGCACAGGAGACTCATTCTTGACATAGTTGCCTTCGGGTTTAATGCCATTCTGAACCTGGGGCTGGCCCATTCCTGGCAAAGAAAGGCCTGTGGGGTTGCTCAACTGAGGTGAAAACTGAGCTTGGGCATGAGTCTGAGCTGCTGGCACAGGAGGTGGTGGTGCTTGTGCAGGAGGGGGGTTAGGCTTAGGATCCCAAGGGAATTGGGCGACATCAAGTTGGGTGAGTTTTCGCTGCCATCCCTGAGTTTAAAATCATGTTAGTCATTTGTGATATGATTGTCATTTGAGTGAGTGTGAGTTTAAGTTTATGGACGTGGTAAGGAGTTCCATCTCTGAGCCAGATGTATATCTCTGCTCACGGGAACACAAAGTAATGCAGAGAGGTTAGGCAAAAGGCAACATAAGGTTTATGATATGACATGATGTGATAGGATGTACCAAAATAGGATAGAATAGGATAATAAAATAGGCAACCGTGACAAGTGAGCGCAAACGAAGAGGCAGTGCAAGTGTGATACGGGTCAAATGTGTTGGTGATAGGATGATTAGATAGACTCAAGTGGATATGGGAGGGGGAATATGTCTCGGATGAACCAATCAGAAGCCAGCGGGTGTCGGCGGAAAGAGTCACAGGGCGACTCGCAGTCGCAGCAGGGGACTTGGACTTAAAAGACCCAAATAGTGCTGTGTCGCCCCTCCCCCTCCCCGTAACCCGCCAACTCCCTCTGTTCAGGCTCAGCGCCAACACCCCCTTCGCTCCGCTCCGCTTCGCTTCCATCATGATCGATCTTCAGCTTTTGAGGCCTTTTATCGATAGGTGATGTAATCGAGCAGAATCTGTTCGCTTGAACTTATCGATATCCGTGGTTTTCTCGCTCGAAAGGCAGCTAAGATACGGACGTTGGGCTGAAGCACATCGACACTCGTCTTTGGATCATGTTCTCTCTCATCTCAGGTGATATCAAGGGCAAAACGAAACAAAACAGACGGCATGACAGACACGATGGAAAGCAACTATCTTACCTGTCGCAGCTCCTCCAGCACCGACTCCTCGATACCGCTCTCCTCAAAATCGACTCGCGAACTGTTGACGACCTCGTCGATAATGGCCTGGTAGACATTTCCGACGGCTTGGTTCGACATGATTGCGTCTGTTTATGCGAGGCGATCGATCGGTTCAGTTGAAAGAAGGCGAAAGTAGGCTCGGGTTGACGCCTTGTCAATGTTGCGCCGCGAAGCAGAGGTGCTCTGGTTGCGGTTCTAGACAAATGATTGCCTTAACGTCTGTGAATGCGAGGTGTAGCTCGCAGATGAGCGGCGCGAACGGGGCACTCTACTCAAGCGAAAGCTAGCAGAAGAGCTCAAAGAGATAGAGCTCCTTGCGCGAGCGTGGTAGTTTGCGATGCACGAGTTGTTGTGAGCTGTAGTGCTTGATAATCACACCTGACGTAGATGTAAAGCCAGCACTTGGCGACGGAGGCAATGCGCTGCGCCTGTCAAGGCGACAAGAAATAATAGAGCGACTAAATCAATCAAGTAAAACAACTTTGCGCTGCTAAGGAAAAAAGCAAGGAAAAGAAACGATGCTAGAATCAATTGTTTACCGCGTCACACGGGTAACTCAGAATACCGAAGAGGGTCTTGTGCCAGGTCGGGGTGCGGTGCGGTGCGGCTTTGTGATGTGCAGTGGGGAGAGTTGGTAGCCTCTGGTAGATTTCCCCTTCATCAACTGCTGGGCGGTCGGGAAAGGCGCTGACTCAGCACTCCAACGCGGGCAGCCTCCACTGACTGGGCCTGAAGCTGGAGGGAGGCCTGAGCTTTCTTTCACTGAGGGGCTCCGCTCACAGGGCTGACAATAGCTCAGCTTCTACATTCAATTTGAATCATCTCAGTTACATATTATAAAATGTCACAATTAATAGTAATGATATTCTGAGAAATGGGTCATCTCACAGTCAATCTCTCTTTTTCATCGCGGTATGAGACTTGGACAATGCACATATGTCAACATCTTACGAACCATCACTCATTTCACTCCCTTCATGTCTGGCTTTCATGTATTTCTAGCTATTTGATATCACCATCTACCCTCATAAATTCATCTCATGCCACCAGCCGCCTCAACGGGTGCGCCTCAGTGTTGAACACATATTCATCCAGACTTATCAGCTCCGGGTTACTAAAAATGAGATAAAAGTACTTCAACGTCTCACCCATCCAGAACGACTCCATCGAGTCTACCGCGCGGGGCTTCTCCTCAGCAACAGTCACATCCCACACAGCTGTGTTGGCCAACTCCGTCTTGGTTGCCTCCTCAATCGCCTTGAACATAGTCCACGCATGTTCGGCGTACTCGTGCTGGCCTGTCACACGGTACATCATAAAGACACTTTCGATGGCCTCGGGGCGTAGGATGTATCGTCGGTCTGGGATGCGGGTGAAGCCCTTGGGAAGATGCTGTTCCTTGATAATGCCGTCTACTTGTGCGGTCTCGCCCTCTTTGATATTGGCATCTTTAAGAATGCCTTCCTTCCATCGCTTCTCGTCCCATTCGCATTGCTCCTTGGAGTCGCAGGGAACCATGTGGAAAGTCTCGGGCATTACACCATGAGGGAAGGCTTCATATGTATAGATGCAACCATTGGTAAGCTTGATGGCAGCATCCACATCCTGTTGGCGGTTGAAGAGTCGTCCACCTAACGCTAGCATGCCTCCGAGGAAACACACCAGATGCTGTCCCTGGCTCTCCAGTTCCAGGTGAACTTGTCCGTCCTTGTTTTTAGCACGAATCTGTCCAGAAACGAGAATGTCCTTGTTCTCAGGTGTCATGGGCCTGAATAGGTTGTGCTCTAGTGCTGTGTCCACGGCCTTTTCGTACATGGTTTGATAAACGGGCAGCTGACCGCCCATCATGGCCGCCATCTTGGGCAGATATTCGTACACTGAATCAGCCATGGCACCGAGGGTAAAGATTGATCCTTGATTAAATATCTCGCTCTTTGCATCTACGACCAAAGGCCACTGGCCTGGAAGCATGGTCGAGTCCTGCTGCGCCGCCAGGAGATCCATGATAGTCTGCGAGGCATCAAACCACTTAGGATCCCCGGTGAGCTGTGAGAGACGTGTGAGTTCCATACATAAGCTGCCAATCTCAGCAACGAGGACTCCGGCGCCTGCAATCTGATTTTTGCCCTCGCCAGCAGCATGGAAATTCCAACGCGTGATGGGCATGTGGTTGGGCGTGTCGAAAGCCTTGTATATCATGTCACCAACCTGTACTGCCTTGTGCAGCAGACGCATGTCCTCGCTGAGCTCGAAGGCTGCAAGGAAGCCACCAAGATAGCGGATGGTGGTCTCAAAGATGTTGACTTCTGTGAGCTCGGTCTTGGTAAAATCGATCCTATCCACGGCAGTAACAGCTTCGTTGAACTCTTGGCGCATGTCCATAATCCAAAGGGTATCGAGGGAGTCAACAAGAGTCGCAGCCCAGCCGCCGAATGGATTAGCCTGGCCAGCCGAGACAGGGCTGAGCTCGTCGGCCATCCAGGCGTTCTTCTTGTAAGAGTTCCAACATCTCGTAAATGTCTCCTTGACAGCCTGCTGACGCTCACGACGCAGTTCAGCAGCGCTGATAGAGAATTCAGGGAACGCGGCTTGAACCTTGGGATAGCTGACGGGAGGAGAAGTGGGCAGTGGCTGGAAGGCTGAGTGAGGGTAATTGACCTTTACGGTCTTCCAGTAATAGTAATCATCCTGGTCGGTCCTCCACAACGACGTCTTTACGGGCCAGCCGTGTTTCTGGTTGTGGTTGTATGGACCGTGTCCGTATCTGGGGCCGACGTATTCAGGGGTCCTACCAGCCCAATAGCAAAAGAGGATTAATGTCAATAGACCGCCGACTAAGACGAGTCCTCTGCTGCGGAGGAGCATGATAGAGGGCCCGTTCCCGTATTGACGGGATTAAAAGAGGGGTAGGGTAGGGGAAGAAGAGAAGTGTTGCGAGGTTACGAAAACAGCTTTGTCTCTGTCTTCTTTTTTTCTGTGAGATACCGGTAGGTAATTAATCTTACTCGGTCGGGATCTGGTCTTATCTCTTGACGCGTTGAGTAGGTAATGAAACAGCTTGGCATACATTGCATGTAATCTGCCCCGCTAATGGGAGGAAGGCTGTGAAATGTATCTTGTACCTTGGCCGAGGTAAAGGGTACTTCAGTTAGCTTTGCCAAGATTGACTAACCTGTGCGACGCCATCAACAACTCGACACGACCAACACACAGTTATGTCGCTGGTGTGCACTGTACATCATCACCAATTCCCGTCGATTCAATACAGTGTCAATAATATTCTCGCTCTTCAACGCCGTCCACAAACCAACGGAGAAAAAATATATCGTTTAAACAATCTATATAAAACTCGTATTGAAATTCCCTCAACCGCAGGGCAATTAAATCTTTATCCGCTTATTAGGTTTTGTTACTCTCCTTTTGCCGTGGCCGCATTGTGACTTATCATGCGCTTGTCGCAGCTCTTTCTATCTTATTTTCACATTATTTGTGATAATACATAATGAACATATTTGTCGTCTAATACTACATTTGTTCGTCCATAGCTTCTAGACGTTCCTGAGCTCATTTTATGCACCTTTCTCGATGGTGGACTTGTAGAGGAACGTATCCTTTTTTGAGGTAACACAAACCCTCAGTATATCCATCGCCAGGGTGACAAGGGGAGAGCTGCAGGAAGGGTGGCATTATGCGACTGAATCGACTAGCTCAGTATGGGTGAGGGAATAGAGAATATACCAGCTCCCAATTACCTATAGAGAATTGGAACTTATCTGGTCATTACAGGGTCTAAAGCGCATTTGATCTCAAAGTCCAATATTATCACGAAATATCTTCGCGAGGCCTTAGACTTCTATCATAATGACGTTACCAACCTTTGCGATCACTCATTACAAGTATATTTATTCAACAGTGACATGGCCCCTTTCGAAGGCAGTCAATCCTGCGTCCTACGCAGTTCATGAAAAGAGAGGTTCTTCATCGGGTATAATACTATCTATCTCCTCGCACTCGGAACATTGACTTTCGACTTTCAAAGGCATGCCCCAAGACATCCCTACGTTTTTGGCGATTCCTGAGAACATTCTGTCAAGCATACTACCCATTCTTTACGGCGTAACCAATATCAACTATTGAGTCTGGCCTTGAGAGACACTCGTTTATGTCCCCAACTTCCCTGCTTCTTTCTTAATAATGGGGAAGAGCGATGACCCTGACTAAAGACATTAGTAATAGCCATCACCTATAAACGTAAGTTCACAATCCTAATGAGGATGCTAAATGCAAAACATAGAATTACTACTGTTGGGGCTGCTTCTTGCTCCCCCCGAAGCAGGTTAATTGTACAACATCAAGGAACAGGTTGGCACAGAGCTGTGTTCCTAAATAGGCAATCACGATATAGGTTACCAAAAGAGAGTAGCGTATCTTAGAAAATCTACCTTAGACTTCTTCACATGCCCTATACACCGTTTACCACATAAGAATCAGCCAGCAATCACATACATATATGATCTTACCTGAACGCACAACTCTGTAAGCTGTAGGACAGGTACATGCTTGAAAAGCATAGATCGCCATGATTTGCGGCTCATGGCAATGAAAAGGCTCTCTGAAAGACAACTCAAATATCATCCAGATGTCATATAGCAGATTCAAGAAGGCTTCGTTAGCCTTTGTGTACAAAGTGCTGATAATGTGTTATCTGAAAGCTTATTCTCCATGTCGAGTTGTACAGGGCCAACCTCTCTACCGCCGTGCTGTGTCCAACTCCAATGATGACAGAACCCAATTTCAAACATCTCACTTCAACAGGTCTATATTTTAAAGACCCTTGACCTTCTACAGCTCCTTCAACATTTAATCGTTCATTATCTTTTAACCAACTGTGCTTGGTTCTTCAGGTCTAATGTCTATGATTTCGAAGCAAAAGCACAGTAGGGGGCACAGTAACGCGATAGTGCAAGCGTTTGCGAAGAACATCATTTTAAGTAGTGTCACAATTTATTCCACGTCAAGAGGGCACATTAATAGTGATTAAATAATGCGTGTGGCATTTTAATTTCAATTCAAGTTCCAATTCCCATGTAAAACCAGTTCCAAACGCCCAAAAATTAACACATGGCACTCCACCATCAAGGCGGATCCATACTCAAAATTCCAAAGTGTTGTGTCTATCATGAGCTCATGACCATTCCGTTTCGTTTGTCTCTGCGTGGAGAAGCACTTTCATACCACGAGCATAAGGGCAGGCAGACTCCCCAACTCCGTGCTTCAAAATACACCGTCCCGAGAGACCCAGATACCAGTGAAAGGTCATACCTACCGTGGTCCAGTGGGTACTGGTATTTATCGGATGGTCATCTGCTTGGCCATGGAGGCCTTGCTAGACGCGCCAGAGGCACCAATGCCAGCGGTGGCACCGGCCTTCTTCTCAAAGATCTTCCAGAACTTGAGACTCTCGTCAGCAGCAGCAGTAGCAAGCATCTGACCGTCAGGGCTCAGGCAGCTGTGGAGGACTCGGCTCTCGTGAGCAGGGATCTCGACAGTTCGGACGAGGGTGGGATAGCTCCAGATGCTGAGAGAGTTGTCGGGGAAACCACTGGAGCTGACGATCTCGCGGTGGTGGGGGCTCCAGCGGAGAGAAGTAACCTGAGAACCAGTGTCGATGCTGTTGACGCGAGCGCCGGAGGTTGAGTTCCAGAAGTGGATGTGACGGTCGTACGAGCCACCACCGGTAGCGAGCAGGTTCATGTTCCATGGGCACCAAGCGAGAGCCTTGACAGCGGCCTTGTGGTTGGTCTTGGTGAACTTGGGGACGGACAGAGATCGGGCATCCCAGATGGAGACGAGGTTGTCGTTGCCGCCAGTAGCGAGCTGAGCACCGTCGGAGCGCCACTCAAGACCGCAAACCTCAGAAGTGTGAGAGACGAGCTCGGCAACCTTGTGCTCGGCGATGCGGACATCGTGGTTGTAGACAAGGCCGCTGCGGGCACCAGTGGAGAGAAGGTGCTTGTTCCATCCCATAACACCAACGCGAGTGTCATGGCCGAACATGCTTCGGATCTTCTGGCCCTCGGCGACATCCCAGATCTGGACCTCACCAGTTCCGAGACCAACACTGACGTAGGCGCCGTCGCCAGACCACTTGACACTGCTGACATAGGTGTCGGGGGTAGTCTCAAGGAGGCAGCTGACACCGCCCTCGTCGGCAGACCAAACGTAGACGTTGCGCTCAAGACCAATAGCAACCTGGTTGTTGGAGCTCCAGTCGAGAAGGTTGAGGTAGTAGTCATCAACGAGACCAGGAGCATCAAGGACACGCTCAGGAGCAGTGGCGATGCGGCGGCGCAGCTGAGCAGAGGTGGAGCTGGCAGACTTGAGAGGTCGGTTGTACTGCTGTCGCAGGTCAATGGGCTTGGAAGATTCAGGGGCGGCAGGCTTGAACTCCAAAATGCGAGTGTTGAGGCTTACGCCGCAGGCGTTGGCCAGGGAATCTTGGTAGGCGACGGTGTTGGGGGAAGGTCGAGAGTAGTTGTCGGGCTCATCGTCGTTGATGTTGAGGTTCTCAAGAGCAGCCATGGCCTCATCAGCGGCAGTGGAGAGGACGTTGGAGCTTTCAGAGCTGCTGCTCTTAGGTCGCTGCCTGTCAGACAGATCTAGCTTGCCAGAACCTGCGTTGGCAATGGCCGAGCTGGCACCACGGTTGGGGATGAATCGGTCGCCACCATAGTTGAGAGTAGTCTTGGCAGTCTTGGCACGGATGCTCTTCTTGGACTTTGTGCTTGAAGGGGTCTTTGTGGTGTTGCCAGTACCAGTGAGGGTGAAGTCAGAGACGCCAAGCTCAAGAGCCTTGCGAGGGGTCTGAACGCCACGGGCGATGTTGGACTTGGGGGAGTCACGGTGAGAAGACTTGGTGGTAGAGCGGGCGAGGTGAGACATGAGGTTGCCGCCATATGTGGAACGGCCGGATGGTCTGTAGTCGTTGCTGGACTGTCTCTCGGGGGTGAAGGGTGAAGAGTTCAGGTTGACGGGGACGTTTGTGTTTGATGACTGCTGACGAGGAGAAGGAGTCAGAGGCATCCGTCCGCCAGCGGTACGGGCTGAGAAAAGTCCCTTATGGGACTTGACGGGAGTTGATAGAGCTACAGAGGCCATTGTGAGGTCTGTGAACAAGTGGGGGCACTTAGGCTAAGAGCGTGTAAGTGGTATCTCTAGACGAGTAAGCGATCAAATGCGTCGATAAAGAATCGAGCCTCGATGTTATCGAACGAGCTCCAAGAGACTCTAGCTAAAGGGTCCAGATTATTAGTATTTCCGTATTGTGATCAATGTTCGATAAAATCGAGATTGCCTTCACGAAGATATGACGAAGTTGGAGGGGCGATCAGACGGCTGTAGCGATAGGATCTAGCGAACTTTGATAATCTTCTGTGAAAAGCGATGGATGAACGATTTGCGATAAAGCACAAGGCTAATGCGAGTGAGAGGCTTGAGGAGGAGAGCGGATTGTAGATGTGAGTGGTGATAGTGAGGAGAGAAGCAATCCCAAGTTCAAGCTCTTGACGGTTACCTTTTATTTACTTTCATCGCTCCGTGCATCTGACCGGGCAACCGCTAGGGAAGAGGTCGGACCTCAGTTGCTCCCGTTCCGCGCCCGTGCCAACGCAACCGAACCAATTAAATCCAGTAAATGCTAAGCCTCATCAGCCTTGTCCCTGTCAGGCGCTACAATCCAGGCGTTTGAAATTTCTCTTAGACGCAGACGCGGCTCCAAAGAGCAGGGGGCTTTTTCTCTTTGTCAGTGCATCGCATCACCGCATTTAACATCATCCACTTTCACATCCACTTCCCTCACCGACAGCTCATCATCGCCGACTTGGCCGATATCCTCGCGCTCGACTTCATCGTCCAACTCTTGCTTCTGTCATCTTCTCAACGGAACGGCCAACGTTGTGACATGAGCAGGTAGCGCCACTGATCGCTCGACGAATTTACAATTCAAGCCATGGCTCAACCTTCAACCCCCGGACAGGTCCCGACATCCATCTTTGGCGGGCCTACCCCTGTCGCCGGATTCGCGCAGCAGGCCTTCGGTTCTGCCAACCAAACCTCATCGGCTTCGACCTCGCTGCGACCGACCCCGACGCCGCCTTCGGCTGCCTCGTCGTCCAACAATACCTATATCATGCCAAATTCCCCTGCAAAGGGACGCAGTGTCGCCGATGGGTACCGCCCCAAAGTCACCCGCACGCTAGGCCAGAGACCCGCTTGTCTAGTCAACGCCTCGGTGACGTATTGTGGGAACAATCAGATATACGCATTTGGAGGTTTCGATCAGTATACCGATGAGGTTTACAATCATGTGCTGAGGCTGGACCTCGTTAGCCATCAATGGAGCCTTGTCGACAACTATGGTGACATTCCTGGCGTTCGAATGGGTAAGTCGCATCTTATGTACCAACGAGTTTCAGTTACTGATCCTGTATAGGCCACACTGCGACCCTGTACCAAGGAAACAAACTTCTAGTATTTGGCGGCGAGAACGAACATCGAACCTACCTATCCGACCTCATCGTCTTCGACCTTAAGACTGCCAACTGGACTCAACCACAGGTCTCAGGCCCAATCCCCAAAGGCAGAGCGAGACATGCTGCCGTCTTACACGAAGACAAGCTCTTCATCATCGGTGGCATAACCGGCCAGAACAACTATGTGTTGGATGACATTTGTTACCTCGATTTGAAGACATTCACATGGTCTAAGTCATGGCGCTTTGTTGGGCGGTTCGACCACTCGGCATACATCTGGGGCGATCGAGTCTGGGTATTCGGGGGCCTTAGTGAGGACATGGATAAAATCAGCGACCTGTGGTGGTTGGATTTGAAAGGAAGCCCTCAGTTTGACTCTCGGCCTCAGATAGGTATCTTCGACCGGAGCTCTCTATCATCTCGAGCCAGTAGCTCTCCGCGACCTCCGTACACCATGCCACAAACACCTGTCGTCGGTGCTTCTGGCTACGCCGCCAACTCTAGAACAGCCCAGGTCAACCCTCCTTCTTTCCAACTTAAATCCTATGCCCCTCTGGCACCGGGGTCCATATCCGCACTGAAGTTCATGTCTGGTCCATCGATTCCATCCCAGGGCTCAGGCCTTCACTTTCACGCCTACTCGTCCGGTACTCTCCTCGATTTTGTCACACCTGCAGCTACCATTACATCGAGAGAATGTTCCCTATCAGCGCTGGATCTGGGTACTCTTCGCTGGACGAAACTTGCCGGAGGACGCGAAATCTTCAAAGCAGGCTATAGGTGGCATTACTGTTGCATGAACGAAGATGGCACCAAGTCTTGGTTACTCGGATGTCCTACGGACCCTGCTGCGACTGATATTGGACCCAATGGCTATGAGGAGTATCTCAGGTAAGATCTTCTGGAAGACGAAACGTAAATAATACTTATCTGATTGAACAGTGACATCATGGAGATTGACCTCCGACGATACGGCTTTCTTGGGGACAATTTGACACCAGAACCAAGGGCTGAATCGAGACCATCTGCGATGACTAGAGCTGTGGATCAACCATCTAAGGGTTTGGGTTCAGATCTCGCAAAGCTCTTCAATCAACCACCTGAAACAGGAAGTGGTACCGACTTTGTCATTACTGCACTGGCTGGTGAATACGACGATGATGAAACTCTCAGCTCCGGCCTCATTCGCAGTGATGAGCCGTCGAAAAACCAAGGCTGGCTTTCAGCAGACACGCCAACCTCGCAACCCATTCATGTGCACAAGCTCATCCTGCAGGCTCGATGGCCACACTTTGCGCGCCTTTACAACGCTCAGATGGCCGAGTTTCACACCAAAAAGATGCACATTCCCGAACCTTACAGCGTAGTCAAGGCTTTCCTTTATTATTTGTACACGGATAGTATCCGTGGCACATCGGACAGTGACAGTGACGCAACAACGGCTCTTTCTGATGTAGCTGGTCTACTGGTCATGTCCAATATCTACAACATCCCTCACCTTCGTCTCCTTTGCGTCAATCGTCTCGCCAAAGAGCTCGACGTCGACCACGCTTGCATCATTTGGTACTGCGCAGGACTCGCTAATGAAGAGTGGCTGCGCAAGCGTGCTGCAGGATTCTGCATGACGCATTGGGGCCGTATCGTTCGAACTCAGGGCTTCCTCCGTCTGCCGCGTACTGCTCTTGTCGAGCTCTCGCAAGAGATCGACATGGAGGGACGTGTTATCGGCGGAGAAGAGCTCGAGTGGGGTGGTATGAACGGCCGTTATGGCGAAATGGGTCACGATGCTCGTAAGGAGAGTATTAGCAGCAACCACACGCAGATGATCGAGTCCGAAGCCGATGACGATGATGGCATGGAGATGAGCTGAAGTCACTCACAAGTACCTCGCAAGTTTGACAACCTCGGTATCTTATCCGAAGGAACGAGATCCTGCCAACCCCATCACCAACCACCTCCGTATCCCACGAAATCCTCCATCTGAATGATGTTATGAACGCACCTATCGGAACGAACAGTTTCCTCCTTTTTGCTTCTGTTCTCTCATTGTCTCAATTTCTTCTTTCTTATCTCACTTCCCCACAACCGGATGCAGGGGGGCCGGTAAGAACGGGTGTGGCACTTTTGTAAAACTCCAAGGCAGTCAAGCCATGCAACATGCCTCACGCGACGCTACGATTTGCTTGGCATGGCTGTGTCTTAGTATTTGTTTATTGGTGCTGATGTGATACTTGCTCCCTTTAGCTGTCGGTTTGGGTGGCTTTTCTTATAAGCATCGCGAGGCGTTTGGACGTCAAGGTATTTAGGTAGTTATGAGATATGGTCTGTTAAAATAGATAGATATATCAGATATACGATACTCTCGCATATCATTCACCAACTTCTCTAGTGACGGCTTGTTCTCCCATCCCATGCTTCGGTTCGTAAGCTTTTCGGCAACACCTTGCTAGGCCTTGCTGCCAGATATGTTGGTTCTACCACACCCTGTAGGATACTATTACCAACAACACCAGGTAGGCCTTCGTCGATCTGGGACTTGGCTATGCAGATCCCTTGGCCTCAACTTACGCTTCACTACCACACGGTCCGATAGAATTGAAGAAATGAATAGACATAATATTAAGAGTTTTCTTTACCTTGGGTACAGAAATAAAAATAAGATATTGTCATCAGCTCAGGATAAATCTTCAATATCAATTAATTTTTATATTAATTTCAGTAGACGAAGTCCTGTACAAGTTTATCAATATTTTACTAAAATACTTGTCTCAACCTGAACCACCTCACTACCAACTCGTCAGGACATATGCATCAAGACTAACCAAAGAAGCCTGGTATTCTGCGTCAATGCTGTCACAGACCCAAGGAACACGAATATTTAGGAACATTAAGTCAATTAACCATTCGCTGTACCCATAACCATCCGTAACGAAATATCTAATGCCGAAACAAAACCTTACAGTGAAATTGCTTGGTTTCGGACAGACCCACGCTGTCCATTCTATACCGTTCGCTTTTCATTTTTCGATTGACTCCGTACCATCCTTGCTTTTAGTATAAGCGTCGATATGTATTAGCTGGCAGATCTGCTGCCAGCTAACAACCAAAACCGACCAACAGTGATAATCATGAACAGAAAAGACCATCCAGCGTCCAACCAAAAGTGACAAAAGCAAAACGCAGTGAGCCACCCCATGTCCGGGGTCCATGAAAATGCCACTTTTCCCAACCCAAATTCTAATGATCATTCGACATGTTTTTGAGAAAGATGAAATAGAGTGGAAAGGGGTAATGTGAAATCTTATATCCTTAGACCAGCCCAGCCAGCAGGCCTTTGTGAGCGCGTGATTTAGCCTGAACCAAAGATACTAGCATGATCCGACATCGACAGAGTATCCAAATATCCGGCTGTATCAGACAAGTGACAAGGCGCGCGCACACCTCTGCGGGAAAACTTTTGAAGAGAAATAACAAGTGGACAAAATGCAAATAAACATTGAACTTTTGGGTTGGGATTGTAGAGCCAAAGGATAAACAAACCGATGAGTTGTTTTCCGATGACTGAGCCACCTGATTTCAGGTACCTAACGCCGTTGTGAGATGCTATGAATCCCGGGCTCAAGACTGGGTGCAAAAGCCCAGAAGGGTATTGGCAAGAAAAGACGCAAGTAACGCAGATAAAATCGATATCGCGGTCCGGCACGGGTCGAGAGTTGGTCCAGTAACATTCTGAAACCGGTTGCTGGAACCCAGGACATCGCTCGGAGGTGTATACTATCCGACCTCCTTGAACGCTATAGATAAGGATCTCGCAGCATGCTGGGAGAGGGCTGCCCGCGCCTATTGCATCATCTGATCTTCGCCTATCCCTGGAAGATTCATACCAGCTGCAAGAGCTTGAAGTTTGAAATCAGGATTGCATGGAAGGGAATGCGCCTTGTGCTGTTTGCAAATGTTAGCACCTACTCGATTTGCCATCTAGTCATCATCATGAAACTTACATATTTCAAACCGTTCAAGTTCTTATACCGCTTGCCACATGTTTCGCAGCTAAAAGGCTTTTCTTTCTCCATGCCAAGAGTTCCGGGATAAGGAGCACTAGTCTCAGGATTGACAATAGAAAATGTGCCATCTCCATTCTCATGGAGTTGCTGGGTTTGATGTCCATGTGTCTTGTGATACCTTTCATGGTGTTAGTATACATGTGTACGGTACAACTGCTGAAGGCACGGAATAAAACTTACTTGAGACCATTTTGGTTTTTGTAAGCCTTTTCACAACCGATAACGGGGCATTTGAATGGCTTGTGCTCCTCGGGCATCATCATAGTCTGCAGACGTTGCATGAGGATCTTGTTGGCCGCTGGGTCGTTGAGTTGAGTTTGGTTGATTCCCAGCTGGGCCAGCTGCTGCTGAATTGAGCGATTGGCAGCGGGGAAAGCGCCATTTGAGCTGAATAAATGCTTTCCAGGGTCGTTTATGCAAAAGTTGGAGTCACTATTGTTCTGGCTTCCGCCAAAGCTCATATCACCAATATCGTTCGTGTTGCCCCCCATGGGCATACCAGGGAGATCTTCTTCCATATCAACCTGTTGGCCGTGTGGTATTTGTCCTTGTGTGGTGAGAGTAGGTGTGTTGACAGACGAGACCGTGGGGTTGTTCTGCAGGCCGAAGCTTGCGGCGGCGGGAGTTGGTGGCTGAGAGGTTCGCAGACCTTGAGTAAGACCAGAAGTATTCATGTTAAGTTCTGGCCTCTGCTGTTGGCCAAAAAGTTGTCTTGTCTGAGACATTCGCTGACTGTCGTCCATCTCCATGGTACCTACGGCATCATCCATTTCCATATCTGCAACTGCGTCCATATCGTCATTCAAGTTCGATGTCATGGCAGAACTCCCATGCGCATCATGGGAGGACTGCTGACCTCGGTTATGTTGTCCTAGCTGGTTTGTCGAGGACTGGGAATTGCTGCCTGGTGCTGCTGAGCCAGCTCGAGACATGGACATTCGAGGAGCGCTGGGCAGGCCCAACTGCGAAAACTGAGAAAAGGCATTATTCCGAGCTGTGTTTGGGCTTGGCTGTGTATGGGCTTCCTCGTAATGTTGAAGTAAATCGTGGAGGTTTGGAAGGATCTTGCCGCAACAGGTGAAATCTCGCATAAAATTCGCTTCCAACTTGGGAAGATACGAGGAAGAGTGAAACGAAGGCGACTGATGAGTTCCGAACGGCGAAGTGCCTTGCATCATAATACTACAGGTCCATAATGTCAGTATATGGCTGTCTGAAGTGCGATCAAAGGTTGGGCGGAAGGGCGCATCGTTTTCTGCCGCATTGCATGTATGTGGGCTGTCGCAGGGCTGGGATGGAGCCCGAAACTCAAAAGGGCTCGCCACAAGACAATATCAGTGGACTCCATTAATGATGGTAATGGCAGCAAACAAGCTGAGCTCGTCTGCCGCTCAAACCAAGATCACCATGTAAAAAGGAGGAGGTATTGCAAGTGTCGCGATGCCAGAAGAGAGCTTGCTTATAGTAGGGTGATGGACCCCTCAACAGCGGCGGTGGGCAAACCGAAGTAAAGGAACGATCGTAGATAATGAAGCTCAAGATGAGAACTGGTATGACTTACTCGTCTCTAACAAAGCTGCCAAAGGACATGCCTCCCCAGCTCATACCGCCCATAAGGCTACCAGCAAGAGATTCTCTCCTGTTGCGGTTCGCATTGTCACCGCGGTTGGGATTGTTCATCGATATGGGCTTGGGGCCGGCGCTGACAAAAGAGTCCCGGCGGCCCATAGAAGGGTCGAGGGAAGGACCGGTAGTCATGTCGAGGTCGATATCTTTAGGAATATTAAATTGAAAAGACTCAATAATGTTCAGTTCGTATGCGGCAGTGTTGTCGTCGGCAGAGTACTCGTGGAAGCTATCAATGGGGATAGCGTAACTGGAGAGAGGACAGGGTTCGGGAATGTCAAGAGAGAGTTGGGGAGAAGCAGTTTTAGCGGTAGTAATAGCACTCGCCAGCACCGAGGCAGCGGCAGAAGTAGCGGGTGTAGAAGCACTTTTAGTGTCAGCGCCAGGCAGGAAATGGCCCGTGGTAGGGGTTTCGGGCTGGGGCGACGGCGACTGCGTCAGCGAACTCGAGCCCGAGTTGATGAGCGACCCTGGAGAGTCAGGGTCATCAGCAACGGCGGCGGCGAAGTGGGTGCTCGAGTCACAGGCACGGTCGTTGTAGCTGGCGTTGGCGGTGGCGGCGGAGACAGCGGCCGAGGGGGCGAGGCCTGTTGAGCGAATGGTATTAGTGGAATCCCACACCCTGGTACAGCTGGTGGAGGTCGATGCACGCGGCTCCTGGGTTCCCACGGTGTCGCTTGGCTTCTGGAACCACTCACGGAATAAGTTCCCCATGTCGATGGCGAGGATAAATGATGTTTTTGGGGATATTGGGGTTTGGAGATGGAAGATGAAGAGAATAGTGGGGAGAGTCCAAAGATGTAAAGAGAAGCAGTGGGAAAAGTAAACAAAACGCCTGAGGCAACCTGTCCAAAGTGCAGAGGAAAATAGCAGGAGCGCAACGGAGGATCAGTCCTGTCCTGTCCTGTGTCTGTCGCTCACCTGCCAATACCGAGCAGGTACCTGAGGTGAGTGATAGAAGGTAGGGTAAGATCAGGTACCGATATCCAGTCACACTCACACTCGGCCAGGGAAGGTAAGGTGCTATTCCCAGACGTCTCTGCGTTGTGGACGGTTTCGCTCAAGACGGTGTGGGTTAGACTGGGCTTGGCGCGATGTGGCTCAGGGATCCCTGTCGCTGGGCTAAGGTCGCTGGGCTAAGGTACAGCAGCTGGGTACTTTTAGTGGGCGTGCTTTGCTGTGGATGATTTGGACTGGGAAGCCTTGCGATGAACAGATTGCCTTCTTTTGGGAAAACGGGAAGAAGAAGGAGGATCCAAATGCTTTTGAGTAAAATAAAATTTACCTTTGTTGATTTCCCCCGCTAAGTTTGGATGTGGCATTAAAGAGCAGAAGGTTGCTTTCTGTCACCCTGGGCTGGCTGAGCATGCACACGACCTAGGTTTCGGTATGCGTCTCTCGTGGGCTCTCAGCGGTCAAGCTGTATGTGCTGTCGAGCATATGCACACCTCCAATGCATCTATGACTATTACAGGACGTCTTTTTTTGCTGCTGAACTGCGAGGGCGTTGTGTCTGCGAGTGTGTAGCGTTTTCCTCCGCCAAAACTCTCGAAGTTAAATTCGACACTTTGAGACAACTCTATCGTTGACGGATGCACCGCCGCTGCGACCTCTTGGGTAAGGAATCGTTGATTGGTGCGAGTGAACGCCTCTTTGATGACGATGGACGGGTTTACCCCGACTTTCGATATTCAATTGCTGCTTGACGCAGCTGGCAAGTAAATCTGACGTATAATGTCCGACAGTGCTGATGTAGCAAGTTGTATCCGTATTTCGGCGGCTGGACGTGATGTATAAATGATGGACAATGTGTATCAGTGATTCAGTGTGCACTCAGCTACAACATGGGCATGAGCGTAGCAGTAGATGGGCCAGTCCGGATAAGCAAAACAACTGAGAGATAATCGAGATGACCAGGACAAGGGAGAGGCTCGCTCGGTCGGTCAACGATAATAATATATCATACTGGCTCATAGTTACTCAAGATCCAGACGACATGAGAGATGACGAACATACGACAGGGCATCTCCAAGATGCCCACACAACCATTACGTCTCTAGCGGGTGTGACTTTACCGTGACTTTTCCTTACCCAGTCTGGATGGAGGATAATCGATTGGTGCTGGCCGAATTCTTGATTGGACGCTTTTGGTCAACGTCTTGTTACAGCTGATGCTAACATAGACGATGCATTCGTTCAGTAAATAATCGAGACGTCTACCTAACTTTAGAATGAGTTACTACAATAACCAGAGTATCTTGAACTAAAGATTCATTGAAATGCCTGATTTATTGTATCATATCTTACCTACCTAAAGCTAGATAGAGTCTCACGTTGCTTCTGCAGCTGTTGAACCCATAGTTCAGTCTCAACAATAAGGGTCCCAGGTCTCAGTCCCTGGACAGTAGCAGTGGGTGCGCAGGGCAGGTGATGATGCAAGGTTCATGGGTCATTTTGTGGAAGCGGAGAACGAAACATGTCAGCCAATCGATATAGTCAAGGATCAGGGGTGATGGCTCAACAGAGGGGGAATTACCGAGAATGTATCAAGAGCATCAGCTGGTGTGGGGGTTTCTAGCCTAGGCATGCTGGTGCGAAACAACAAGCCTGGCATTGGGATTCACTAATACCTGATACCAAACTGATTCACATGGGAGGGCCACACATCGGCACCGAAGCTATGCAGTCCAGTCTTCTTTGTGCCCCTTCATATGGCCCCGTTGAATGTTCAACTACTCCTGGCAACAAGCAAAACATTTTCCCTTGTGTTTTTCTCAATTGCTAAAGTGCGAAAGATGTGGCATAGAGGCGGTCACCCTTGGTGGTGTGAGTGCAGCATGCTGCAGATGCATGTTGATTTCAGAGAAAGTACCCCGTCCAAAAAGGGAACACAAGTACTTCAGTTGTGCTTGAGAGCGTAATTGAGATTGTCTTTTTCCCTCTTCGAAGAACTAGGTTTGTTCCTCATCTCTTCCCAAGGGCGTTCCCACACGCAATCGCTGCCAAGTCGAGGTTCAACTACGGTATCTGAGCACCTATAGTGATTGAGGTGGAGTTTACCCCCGAGTTTATACTCCTACGGTTACAACGGCGGTCGGTGCTCAAGGCGCTAAATTCCACGAATCTATTCGAACTCTGGACCCTCAAGTCATGACCTGTGTGTCTGTAGACTGTCCTCTTGCGGTACCTGCGGCAGCCACGATTCACTCACCGCAGAGTCTTATTAGGATAGCAAGACTAGGACTTGGTAGACTAACCTAGAAGCGCAATATCTCTGTCCGAACTCTAAGCTCGCAGGTCACATTGCAGCGGCTGATGTCTTTCCTAGGCGCGTTTAGACTATGCGCAAGTCGAAGAGGTCCCACTCCTATCCCTCCATCAAAACGTGCCATTTGAACGTGGCACAAGCATACCGCGTTGGTGTGTTGATGGAAAGGGGAGCTATGTATAAGCGATGTTCTTGACATTTTGAACTTCATATTCGAAGTGTTCCTCATACATGTTGAGGCTGGCTGGGAACTGCCACGGAGTACCGACGAGGGCCTCAAACTGGCAGACTGATCAGAGAGCCAGTGGGGTTAGTGAGTGGATCAACTAGATCCACAGGTATTGCCAAGAAATGATCAATTACCTGTTCGTTCAATGGAGTTTCAGTGCCGGATAGTGAACCTCAAGTGCCGTACTGCGATGAGAAGTTGTTGTGTCGAAGGGCCCTGGGAACCAGGAAAACGATTTCCATGCTTAAGAATTGACGAGTTCTTACACACGGCCAGTGACATGCTGAATGACAGCTAAAGTCTGCTTCCGGTAGGAGTACAAGGCTGATCTGAGACATGTAGCTAACTGCGGACCAACACCTCCTTGATTTAAGCTACCTTATGTGAGCTGTGTCGGTCCGTCACGGTGCCTCTAAGGCCTACCAAGACGTGAGCCCAACGCAGCGCTAGAAGCTCTCCAGAAGAAGCCAGCCGTGTACTCAATGGTCAAAATAATGCCAAAGTAGCTTGAGGCCAGAAAGCCGATCCTGGGTAGATCGCCTGGGTGAGCTGTAAATGATGAAGTTCTCGTTCTATGGACTGAGGAACGATGCAAGTGATATCATCTAAAAGACGAAACTAACATAAAAAAAAGGAGTATGGCATGATAGTTGGCTGAGAAGTCATCATAAAGTTCCATGCTTAATCTTTTGCGCTGCATTCTCTCGGGTTAACGGAATTGTTGTCTTGAGTCAGGGAAGAAGATCGTGATCAAAGAGATCATGGAGATGAAGCAACACCGTGCTAGACACCTGCTAGAAATAAAGACAAATAGTATCAACGCATTTCACTCATGTACCCATAGCTGAGAGTCTCTTTGCTCGATCCCACTGCTTCCTTAGTTGTATATCCACAGATCAACCCTAGAGCCGGCCGCTAAAACCACGTTTCCAGCCTTCTCAAAATAAAGGGCTGACTGGCTACTAGCTAGCCAAACTACTGTACAATCTTGGGGAAACACAAGTATATTTGTATGCCGATTGCGGAACCTACTTGGTGGTCTACTATGTGATCCATCTAATCAAGGCAGCCCAATGACATCTACCGGCTCGCTTATTAGCCAATCTCTTGATGAAGCCATTCCTCTCCTCGCCCTTGAGCAACTCCAAAAACAACCACGTTTCGGCTAGTGCTAAGCCCAACTGCTGCATTTACTTGATTTACTGGTTTCATTGGTCCCTGCCAGGCTTATCACTTCTGGTTTCGGGCATGATTTCACGACTCAATTTGAAGCCAAAACGTGGACCATGCAGAGTCTTTACGTCAGAACATGCTAGGAGATGCATTAGACCAAACTCTGATAGCCCAGCCGAAGGTAAAGTAGCGGACAGGATATAGCGCAACGCTCTGATGCAACGCAAAGATCCAATTTCCGTTGTGTGCATGCAATTATCGCGGCTGCTGCACGTTGTTATGCATTATGTCAACTGCTGACTCTCTGTCTGAGCGTTAACTCCATGATCCATCCACAACGTGGCATAAACGTGCTCTGCGCTCCCCCATCCGATGGCTTTTTTTTTTTTTTTTTGACAGGCCAATACCGTGTAAACGGGAAATGTGAATGTCGAGCCTTATTAGGAGTAGCAACTAGTAGATCGTGTTACATTGCCATGTCCCTAGCCCTGTAACAATTTTGACATTTCGTATCGCGATATGTTAGATCCTAAAACTGGCTCCGATGTATCTTGGCTGGGATCATGGGTCGGGCGATCCTAGAGGAAAGAGACGACGGTTGCGCCTACCTCAGTGGGAAACTTGACCACTGGCACCTGCCACCAACATCCTGCAACCAGTCTCACTCAGCCTCGCGCAAGGAACCAACCTCAACAATCCATCACCCGCCCGGAGTCAGCCCATTCTCAGCATGTTTCCGAAGTCCTACAAACATGGTTCGCAGAACATTGCTCGATCGATCCATGAGCGTACCTAAGCTTGAGCTTGAGCAGTGCAGTACATACATGACTAATGCCTGTCTGTTTAAACCCTGTACACACACTTTATACAACTCTACCCACCATTATTCGCCAACTAACCAAAGCCTGGAAGAAGCACAGCTACTCGCGGACGAGCCATCCATCCCAGCTCTTCACCGAATCGCCCTGGCTATGGTTAGCTGGTCCGAGGCAAAGAGCCGTCCAATCCATAAATAAAACAAGCCTCCCCATGCCTCTCGCGTGGCTGGGTTCCATCACAACTCCGCCACTGTGGAAGCTCTCCACAGAAGCTTCCCGTGGAAATATTACATACAGCAAGGCGGAGGTCCCGTGGCTCAGCGATGTACCGATACTGGATACGCCCATAACCAGCCGGAGCACCGCACGGAGAATGTGCCAATTGGGAACCTGACGCCGCCGGATCTTGATCCAGTCATGGGCAGTCCCACGGAAGTGGTGCCGCTGTCAATCTTGAATATTGTCAAGTCCCGGCCGATCGTACTCAAGTAGGTATCCTGCACGGCAAAGCTCAACCGGGGGGCTGCCCAGGCTACGTAGCCAGAGCGGCTGGCGGCTGGCGGCTCTCGTCCGACAATCGCATGACGGTGGTATCGATGTCCCCGATCTCCAAGTATAGATGAAATGGAACATGGAACTTGACGGGTGTCTTCCAAGGAACGACATCTCCTCGAGACCTCATCCTTGCCAATTACCCCAGCCGACATGAACACTTCCAAGCGGAAACACCGTTTCACTTGTTAATAAACGGTGTTTGCCGGGCTTCGAGTCAGGTCAAGTGCCGGTTTGCTTCAAGACAAGGCCAAGCAATACAGCTATATTGGGTTGCTTTTCCATTGGAACAAGAGGGCTACCCTCGGTCAAATGGCACTGCTCCGTCTTATGCCCGCCACCAATGCTCAGACAGTTTATCAAGCCATCAAGCTGCTTGACTCGTATCCACAATCCAGTACGTCCAGGCGCATATTAGGTTAGCATCAAAATCTTTCAGAGATCTCATCGCTGGTTTTACCCGCGACTTAATAAGTTCCAGAACTTAGAACGACGCTTGCCGCAATACCGATCCGAACACGCCAATACCCTGTCTAGGCCTCCGCCGAGGCCGGTCCGGCTGTAGGTTCAAGTGGGTTGGCTGTTTCTGACATGTCATTGGATCAAGCGTCTTGGCGTCTTGCAACTTCCATTCCACAATGAGGCTCCAATTGTCAGCCGTGCCGTAATCACATTCACTCTGATTCCTCAAGAGGGAGGGCCCAGAAGTTGCCGTCTTTCATGTGGGCTAAGCCACCGAATGGTTAACGCTTCCCGACAAACGGCATTGGACTTGGCTTTTATGCGAGCATGCTCATTTATTTTTACTGACAAAGAGAACGTAGTTTGCCTGGTGTTTTAGTTCGATATCAGCCGCGGTAGTGGCACCAGTCGCGTGACTTGATGATCAACCGTTACGAGCCAAACGCTGCGGTTGCGCAGGGAATTGAGACATGCATGACTGGAATAGAAGAACAACACAACCAAGTCCAATAGGATGTAGGGACTCGTTGTTGAGCAGTGCTTGTGGGCTTGGCTTTTCATCAAAGACTTTAGTTTTGCCCGTGTCTGAAGTTGATCCCCACAGATCTGCGGCCGGGCTAGTAAACATCGAGATAACCTAAGGGTCAAACATCGATGACCTAGCGTTTCTGCTTCCATTTCTTCTGCCACAGTGTGTCGATATCCATCTTCACCTCACCAACTCTCCGAATTGCAGGACTGGCGTGTTTCGTCGTCTAGATTCAGACGTGTTGAGCTTTCGTGATGGGTATGGTAAAGAGGCCATCAGCCCTCCAGCACCTTTAAAGACGGTAAAAACAAATGGCTAGGATATGCGCGACTGTGCCAAATAGGCCTGGTGTTGTCGATGTCATCTCAGACGCCAGCGGCTATTCTTGTCCCCTCCGCACACTGCATACGGGCTACGAATGACATCGGATAGTGCAGCCCAACGTCTTGCCCACGTTGTGATAGACGATCATCATGGGAAACTACTTGGCTATAATAAGTATGGGATTCTGCAAGTCGCATCAATGATGACATCGGTGTCATCATAAAGCTTGAGAAAGGTGAGCTGTATCGTGCAGATATGCAGAGATCAACACATCAGAGGCTCCTTCAAGCAAGCCGATACAGTCTCGTCAGACTACTGCCTCATGATCCGTTGGCCCCCCTGATAGAATAGGCTGAAATTCCACGAGTCGGTGTCTTGAATTGCCATTGGGACCGTGGTAGAAGCTGCTAAGCCCGGTCAACTAATCAGCAGTGCGTCTTGGCAGATCTGCTGGCGGCGGCTAGTCGTGATGCCATGCATCCAAGCGAGGTTGGGGAGGTTTTGGATTTCGTGGTGTTGGCTCTCTTTCACTGCAGGTCGGATAGTCAACTCCGTCAACGCAGATCTTGTCCAAAGCGAGGCTGCCGAGGATAGGAGAGGGGAGTAAGCCGAAGAAACCTAGTCTGAAGTAACAGACAAGTACTTCCTTGGTACAATCGCAGGCCCATCTGGAGGACGATCTAATGGCACGAGAGGAAGGTATCATTAGCTTCAGTTGGAGAGGGAGAGCGACAAGCTACGGTATGCCTGTTACCTTCTCTCTTTGCTTTTCCCCCAATGACACTGGTCATATGATAGCTCCATCAAATGGACGATCCTCTGATACAGCGCCGTTAGTTGGCCCTGGCCCTGGTAAAGCTCGCGCCCAACAATGTTTGGGGTTTTGTCGCTTGGCGCGTCAATTGCGAAAGTCTAAGACGTTCGTTTGCAGCTTGTTGAAACTTAGTTCAAGACTGGGCGATAGACAAGGTCCGAATAGGGGCTGAGGTTTGGTTCAACAACCCCGCTCCTAGTCGGGCCATGAGGTCTGACCATGAGGTCTGAGTTAATTAACAAGGCGACATGGAAGGATTCCAAAACCACCAACGCCGTCTCACGAACGTTGCAGCGCGATGCTGGTGGACACTCAAGTTGAGACAGATCGCACAAGTCTAGACCGTTCGAGGGCTGCCTTAGAAGTCAAGGCTCAACTTCCCCACGATCTTGGAGTCCAAACTGGCGATGGATTGGATACTCCCACTTGGGAGGAGTGAAGAGACAAGGTCAGTCCCGGTAACTGTTCAGAACTTGGCCCCAACTTGGTGTGTTCTGGTCTCAGTTGAAGTTGCTGATCATGTAGACAGGGCGGCATATTGGACAATGCGCAAGTTTTGAGAAGGCCAGTGCTTCCCTGGTGTTGGTATACGCAACTCCTGGTCCGTGATATCAAATAACGCCCACGAGCGAGTAAGTCAAGGCTCCTATTCAATCGATGTTGAGACGAGAGTATATTGCTAACTTGTGAGGGAAAGCAAGCAACTATGGGAAGAAGAATGACTGGGCGCCTTGACGGTTTACTCAACCCTCAGTTGGTGTCTGTTGTGTATGACAAAGAAAGAGATTGAGCAGTTCGTGTTCGCAGTAGGACGTTCTTACTCGACTGGTCAATTTCGAGAGGTGGTAGACCACTTTTGCATCTCGAATGGAGTTGCATAGGTATCTAGTCCCGGGTAAGTCGAAAGAAAGACCTGGTGATACTGTTTACGAGGTATAGTCACCAATCACGTCTGGCGTAGAGTTGCTGATGAACTGTTTAGGTAGGTGTAGAAAGCAAGGGTCCAATCATCTCCGGGACATTCCCTGTGTCAGGCCATGAGGCGTTCCTCGGAGCGCCCCGACATGTATGTACGACTGACACGTCCCGAACAGCCCAGATGAGGGAACATAGCGCAGAGTGGCTTATCGAGATGCGACTTTCAAACGGCGATTCTAAACGGCGACTTCACGTAAACATTCCGAAAGTTGAGCGCCAATGGAACGTGCCGGCTATTGCAAGCGGTCGAAGCCCGACGACCCGAAAGTTGGCGAAGAGTCAATTGTTTTAGTTATGGGTTCCCTCACTAAGTCGAGATCTTTGACGGATTGTGTCAAGATTCATGGATCCCAAAGACCCTTAATTCATGCGGGCTGACTGCGGCATGGCGTTCACATTCATGGACGTGAACCATGCCGCTTTGGCCGCAAATGCCGCAATACATTCCACCTATACTGAGGCATGTTACGGCGCACTGCGGCACGAATGGGCTTGTACATTGTATTTAAACAGCCACGTCCTGCCATGCCCTTTCAGGGCAGCCGCGGGTAATGTAGGAATTTGAGCTACGAGTGTAAGTATTGATCTACCTATTTACCTGGCCCTGATGAAGATACCCATGATGGATGGGATCGCAAGATGGGCATATGAGGGTTGCGAACGGAGAGACCGATACTCGGTTCTGTAACATTAGCAATCAGCTCAGCTCAGCTCAGCTCAGCTCGTTCCGAATACTATCAAACATTGCTACTAAAAACCACTCACTATCAAATATTCTCGGAGTTCTTAACTAACACTCGACTTTTGAAGCCCTTTCGGCGACTCGGTCATAGTTCGGTGACTGTTTGCGCCGGACGACTTCGGAAGAACCTGACATCATTCATCGCCGAAAGCCGTCGTCATGCAAAAAAAGGTACTTTGTATAAGCACACGACCATGGAATTTTATTTGCCATATTCTACGTCAGAATAAAGTCAAAAGGGCGAGGAATCCTGCCAAAGACTCATAAATCGTAGAAAACACCACCCATATCCGTATCGACATACAATTCGCTGGCGAATCGACCATCGACATCAATCTTAGCTCACCTTGACGCTGTTATCTCAGGTACCTTGGCTACCGAAGCTCTTGATTGACCCACACTGGGTTTAAACCACGCTGCAACCCACCTCGATCGTTTCCTATCATACGACCTTGGAAACTCTTGCGCACTGCTCTGCTCTGCTCTGAGATAAACCTTACAACTACAAACTCACTCTTCTCCCCCGACCGTTTTTGCCTACCAATTTACCGTCACCGTCACCGTCGCCAATCGCAATCATGAAGATTCTCACAAAGGAAGAAGAAGAGGCTCACTACTCGGCCGTCGTCAAGGGTGGTCTCATCGGAGGTAGTCTCGGTCTCACGGTCGGTGTTGGAGGCGTCATGATAGCCTCAAGACGGTACCCTGCTTTCCGCGGCCTCACAATCCCCTTCAGGACCTTCCTCATCACTTCGGCCGGTACCTTTGGCGCCATCATCAACGCCGATCGCTGGTCCATGGATTTCCAGAAGAAGCAGAACCCCATGAACTTTTACGAGGACCAAACCCAGCGCGCCCAGCAGATTGTCCGCGAGAACCAGACCGCCTTGGAGCGCTTCATGGAGTATGGCAAGGAGAACCGTTATTCACTTGTATTTGTCTCGTGGATCGCCTCCATGGGCCTTGCCTTTGCGCTCGTCAGCCGCTCGCCTATGAACACGGCCAACAAGGTCGTTCAGGCGCGTGTGTATGCCCAGGGATTGACCCTTGCGGTTCTCATCGTCTCTGCTGTCTTTGAGATGAATGATGCCAAGAAGGGTGAGGGTCGCTGGCAGACCGTCATGGTGGTCGACCCTGAGGACCCCGAGCACAAGCGTCTCATTGAGAAGAAGATTCACAAGGAGGAGTATGAGGGCCAGGACCTCTGGAAGGGTAAGTCACCAGCCAACTCATATGAAAGAGTGCAAAACTGACCATTTTAAATAGATATGGTCGCTGCTGAGGAGCGACGAATTGCCGCCAAGAAGGCAGCAGAGAGCAAGGCCTAAACGACTCATCGCCTCCAAAAACAACAACCTTACCTACCTATCACACAATCCGCGACACATCACCATGAAAGATTCATCATTAATACCACTTTGAAACGAGCCAACTGAACCGATATCCGGAGAAGGATGAGGACAAGAGAGGAAGAAAATTGTATACTCATCGCAGGAGTTTCATGAAGCGCCGAGCCAGGGAGAAAAGGGATGGCAGCTGTTTGTCTGGACAGTCATTCCCACACAAAAAATCCTTTTGTCTGTTTCTACGTTGCATACATTGGGCGGGACGGTAACTTGTAGTAACAACCTCACGCTGGGGGCGGTCTTGGGATGGATTTTTGAATTGCTTCCATTGTATCATAGTTAGACATGACAGCAAGATATCACCAAATCGTCACAAAACGCATATACAAGTCTGAACGAACCAGGGAAGATGACCTAGCATCTTGAAAATCATCTACATTAAAAAGATCTACACCGTCGACTCCCTGCTAGCTCTCTTTTCAAGGGTCTAGTTCCCGCCCCGTAACAACAAACCAATTAGTAAAACACACATATATATCCAAAAAAAAAAAAAAAAAACAGCCCGTAGCAGCTTCTAGTTTTAAACCTCAATGGTAAAGTGGCTGATCTGCGAGTAGTACGCATGAACAGCTAGCTCTAGCAGCATAACGTCGCCAAACACCTCGCTTCCATCAAAACCCCCAATGATGATAAGGCGGCTGTCATACAGCACCGTCCCGTGATAGCCGCGACCCGAAGGCGCTTTGCCGTAGACCCGGCGTCTATCCCATGTCATTGTAACCAGATTTAGTAGTAGGACGTCGTTGGAGTACTCGTTTCCGTCGTGACCGCCAATGACAAATAGATAGGAGCCGACTATCGTGGCTGTGTGCGATAGGCGGCGGAAAGCAACGGGTATAGGGACTGCTCTCCATGATTGCGCATCAACATCGTACACCCATACATCGTCGAAGCACTCGCCGCCGTCAGAACCTCCAAATATGATGAGCTTGCTGCCCACCATATTGGCTGTATGGTATCCCCTGGCTTTGGGACGATAGTCTTTAGAACCTGGACTGGACTTATCGGGACTTGACACTAATCGCCATGACATTTTGTTGACGTCGGCAACATCTAACCGCCAGATATCGTTCAGAGCTCGGACACCGTCTCCACCGCCAAATACGTAAAGACCATTTTTGTATAAACAAGCAGTGTGCGCCCTCCGCTTTGAAGGCATCTTGTCTCCGATGATCCGTGGTTTAGTCCACCGAAAGTTGGTCGTATCCAAAACATAGACGTCGTTATAATATTCTGGGCCGTCCCCTCCGCCAAACACGATGAGCTTCTTGCCTACAGCAGTACAGGTCATGGCTCTCAGAGGAACAGGTATGTCACCAACGACATAAGGTACGGACCAGTGGAAAGAGTCTGCATCCAACACGTAGAGGTCGTTGAAGCACGTTCTTGAGTCGCAACCGCCAAAAACGTACACATTCGAGCCAATGATGGTTGTAGTATGTGCCCTTAATGAGGTGTGAGGAGCACCCGACACAGGCGCCTTGGACCAGTACATGCCGGACGCTGGAGCAACGTCAACATTGGGAGCCGTCCTGGGGTCCGGAAGCGGGGGAAACGCTGTATATTCGCCCTGGGCCGCACGAGGTCTATGTGTCCCATATCTCGCTGCCGCTTGTGCAGTAGTTCGGCTAGCTATCGCGGATGTTGACCGTGAAGCGGTAGGCCGTCGAGCATATCGATCACCCTCGCTTGAGGCGTCGCCGGCATTGTTTGAGAAGGAGGGAGGTGGTTTGTGGTTTGATTTCGAGACAGACGCTCCTTGTGAGGCGCTTTGTGATGCAGACTGGGAACGTTGTCGGATAGAAAGATCGGAGGGTTTTCGACGATTCGCTTGTATACTCTTGCTTGCAAGATGTCCTGGTGTATGGCTCCTAGGCAAGGGCATCTGATCGCTCGACTCGTCATCATCGTCGGAATCGTCGTCGACAAAGCTGGGCCGTGGGGCTGTAGGCGCCGGAGCTGGTGATCTTTGTGGTTGAACGACCTTGTTCTTGAGAAGCGACTTATCGGGAGACCTCCGCGAGTCCGCCATGGCCTCGTGGGTTATTCTTCATTGCCCGTATACGCGGCGTTGAGCTTGTGACTTGGGCCGGCCGAGGTGGGGGATAAGACGGGACGGCGGCGAAGAGTAGCAACGCGTATAAAAGTGAATGAGGAGGATAAAACAAAGTAAACGACCAAAAACAAAGCTCGATTGGCGATGCGCCAGAACCGCAAAGAGAGGGAGGGGCACGCGGGCGATGTGATAATATGGGAATGATGTCGAAGGGTGTGATCGTGCAACGTTGGAGCTGGGGTTGAGACGAGATAGGTAGCCGTCTATCGAGTCCAAGTACCCGAGTACCTTTCAGCGACTGTAGCCCTTTTGTGTTGGGTGACCCTTGGCTGATTCTGGCGCCGGTTTAGTGAGACTTGGCCTCTGTGGCTCGTTGTGGAGATGAGGCTCATAGGCCTGATGAGTACCCGGTACCTTCCATCGCTGACCTCATAGCCCAGAATGGAAAGCGATGGGGCCTAAATCGACCCCGCCAACCCGCCCTGTAGGAAGGAACTTAGTGCATCTTTTAGGTAGGCTATCAGATCGAGGTTTTTTTTCTATGTGTGATTGAAGACCTCGTTTTCAACGATCAATTTTTGGCAGTTGCAAGCACTTGGCCAACGCTGCCAATTTTCTGATCCTGTCATTGATTTGTGGATATCTCAATCGGTAAGGCAACAATCCAAACACACGCTCTGTATATCAAATTCATGTGAAGGCTCTCCAACCTCTGCTTCCTTTCCCTTCACTCACCTCTTACACTCAACTCAAAACATCAAATACTCACATTTTTAGCTTCCGCCGCTAACTCTACACTTCCTTTCTTACAGAAACCTACTGAGCGATTACTCACTATCAAATCTTCTCATTTCACAGGTGTTTCGGACACTATGAGTGAGCAACCCGACGCCCAGATGGGCGGCATCTCCCCAGGCCATGAGCATGCCGAGCTCGTAGCTGATGCCAGCAACATCACAACTTCTGCCGATGATGGAGAGCGGGCCTCGAAGAGAATTAAGATGGACGAATCGACCCCTTGTCAGTCTGTGCCTGGAGAGGGCCTGCACGATGCGCCTGCAACCAAGGAGAATGGAAACGCCACGAATGGTGACAAGGAGAGCCAGGCTCAGGAGCAAGAGTCAGACTCCAAGCCAGAGCACGTTGATGGACGAACCAAAGGAGTTGCTCCCATCAAGAAGGAGTGAGTCATCATGAGGTCTGAGGTGGGCGTGAGAAGGAGACTGACACTGCAAAGGTATCTCATCGATATGTCAGCGCAAAAGGATACTTCCGCCGATGCTGTGAACGACGATGATGCAGCTGAAGCGCGTGGTACCACCGAGGCTGATGGCGAGAAAAACGACGGCAAATCAGGCAAGGGCAAGAAGGACAAGAAGAAGAAGGGCCAAAACACAGAGCGTGACTTTGGCAAGTTTGACGACGCCTTTCGCCTTTGCAACAGCCGAGCCTTCTATCCCGAGTTTTCTCCCAGAGAGTGCCGGTTCGGCGATAGATGCAGGCTCTGCCATGACATCCGCAAGTATCTAGAGGAGGGACGTCGAGGAGACGTCGAGACTTTTGAGGGTAAATGCCCCGTGTTTGAGGCCCACGGTCACTGCCCCGCAGGCTGGAAATGTCGCTTTGTCAAGAGTCACATGAAGGAGATCGAGCACGAGGACGGCCGAAAGGAGCTGGTGCTCATCAGCACATCCGCGAACAGTGGTGAGAACGGTGAGCCTAAGGATGAAGGGTCCGAGGAGCAGCGACCTGCCATCTTCAACGTCGTCAGTATGGACAAGAAGATTGCCCTCAACCGCAAGCGAACCGACTTCACGCAATCTGATAAGTACATCACTTGGCTTATGAAGGAAGCCAAGTTGAGCGAAGAGTTCATGAACCGCCGCAAGAACCAGTCCAATGAGGGCATCGAGGATCTTCGCGCCCGTTTTGTCGACCCCCCTTTCAAGCCTTCTGAGAAGCGCCGTCTATACTTTGGTCCTGAGACCCCCACTCTAGCACCTCTTACTACGCAAGGAAACTTGCCCTTCCGTCGACTCTGTGTCGAGCTCGGAGCCCAGCTCACTTACTCGGAGATGGCTCTAAGCATGCCCCTGATCCAAGGAACAAAGGCCGACTGGACACTCCTCAAGGCTCACGAGTCTGAGCTCACTCCTCCCAAGTTGAACCCGGGCTCTGTTCCCATCTTTGACGACTATGACCACTCTAAGGATATCAAGTTTGGCGCTCAGATCTCTGGAAACAACCACTGGGTCGTCACAAAAGCCGCCGACGTCTTGAACCGCTATTGCCCTCACCTTCGCCTCATCGATCTTAACTGCGGTTGCCCTATCGACATGGTCTTTAAGTCTGGTGGTGGATCAGCACTTCTTGAGAACTCAGGCAAGTTGGAGCGTATGATCCGAGGCATGAACGCCGTGTCAGGAGAGGTTCCTATCACTGCCAAGATACGAACTGGCATCCGGAACTCCCGCCCAACAGCCACCCAGCTCATCGGTAAGCTGGCTTTTGGTGCACGAGAGCACCGAGAGCGCCTCGGCGCCCCTGGATGTGCGGCCCTCACTCTTCACGGACGCAGCCGTGAGCAGCGATATACCAAGAAGGCCGACTGGGGCTATATCAGCGAGTGTGCCGCGCTCATCAAGACTTACAACAAGGAGAAGGATGCCCTGACTGATACTATTGCCGAGCCCGACGCGAGCAGCCTCCCCAATGCCAAGGACGGCCGTATGTATTTCCTTGGCAACGGTGACTGTTACTCACACACCGAATACTACGAGCATATTGAGAAGGCTCGTGTCGACACTGTCATGATTGGTCGCGGTGCCCTTATCAAGCCCTGGTTGTTTGAGGAGATTGAGAAGGGTCAGTACCTCGACAAATCGTCCAGCGAGCGTCTCCGCTACATCGAGAAATTCGTGCGCTATGGTCTTGATGCCTGGGGTTCTGATGAGCTTGGCATTGGCTTCACCCGGCGCTTCTTACTCGAGTGGCTCAGCTTCGCGCATCGCTATATCCCCATTGGCCTGTTGGAGCATCTGCCTCCCTGCCTCAACGATCGACCTCCTGCGTACCAGGGCCGAGACGAGATGGAGATACTGATGGCGTCTAGCAACTTCAAGGACTGGATCAAGATCAGGTATGTTACAGCCAAGGGGGGCATTGTTTTTTACAGAATGGCATGCTAACCATATGTGTTCACAGCGAGATGTTCCTCGGTCCCGTCCACCCGACGTTCAAGTTCCAGCCCAAGCACAAGTCGAACGCGTACGAGGCTGAGGGTTAATTAACAAAAGCATTCAAAGGCGAGCGGCGCAAGTGGTGTGTGATCGAGATGAAGTATGTCTTTTTGGTTCGCATATTTGCTATGTATGGGGGTCCGGCTTGAGAGGATGACATGATGTGGATGAACGAATGGTGCAAGATATTTGAGACTTTCCACGAATGAGGTTCTATTTGTGAAGAAAAGGGAAGTCGTGGCACAGAGACTTATCCCATGAAGCGGAAAGTTAGGCATGGGTGATAACATCATATATGTAAAGAGTAGTTGAGGAGAGAATATCGTTCGTCAAGGCTATATCTACCCGTGATGATGAGTTAGCATATCCTCTTAGCGAAACGCCCCGTCTATTAGAGTCGTTTCACATGAATTTGGCTCTAAACGAACGAACATAGACCCACCATAGTGCTGACTGTATTCGTGGAGTCATGAGCACGTATGACACGTAGCTATGCTTGAGGAGCGCGAGACATATATCAGTATAGTGGCTAGGCTGGTTTGGGCAATTAACACGCGCGACATATCAGGGCATGCCAAGCCCCCAGGAACAAATCATGTTCTGAGCTAATGCAATCATTCTTCGCATACCTTGAGGCCGGACATCGGAACTGTTTTGACGTGTTGGAAACTGTATGTCCGAACTAGCTGGACCCTTGAAACTTGGACCACTCACAGCCCGAAAACTCTAGTCTCGCATCATAGGCATTATTATCGAAAATCCAAATAAAGGAGACAGAATAATGAAATCTTAACCAAGCTCTATGCTGTAGCTTGCTCGGAGAATGTATATAATGTATAGCTTTTAGGGAATTATACCTCCCTAGGTATCTGCAGAACGAGACATGATGAACCTGAACGCTAGGAACTAATATGTGTGTGAATAACCCAACCACAACTCCGTGATGACTTTTATAATCCAATCACCAAATGCACCCTTGCCCTATTTAAGACAGAATCGTACACCCTGCCGTATCAATATGATTATCGACGTTTCAATGTGACCACAAGCACATTCTACGAGTAGAAATGGCTCCTCTGCATGCCGTCGGCCGAGGCATACTCCTTCTTGCCATCCTCAGGGCGGGCAATTGAACTCGTGAGGGAGTTGGTACGGCTGCTCTCGCTAGGGGCGGCCTTGAGCTTCTTGGGCTCCTGAGCCGGGCGCTTGATGACCTCGAGGTAGGTGGAGGGAAGATAGCCTTGGCGGCCATCGCGGGCACGACATTGCCACCACTCGCTAGGGTTACCAGAGGGATCGTTCTTGTTAAGGACGGCGACGAGATCACCCTTGCGAGCCTCAAGCTCCATGCCAGTGTTGGGCTGAGGAAGGAAGTCGAAGGTAAGTCGGCAGAACTCAAGCTTGGAGGGATCGACGGGCTGCTGCGATTCGAGGGCTTGGGCTTGGAGGCGCTTCTGCTCCTCTTCTTGTGAGGCAGCAAGAGTCCTGATCATCTTGGACATGAGATAAGGGATACCGAAGGCAGCCAGAACAAAGAAGAGAAGGGGCTTCTTGCTAGCCTTGGCAGGGAGAGGGTTGCCATCAGGACCAATGCTGCGGCCCTCGAAATGAGCAAAGGCAGCTGGGGTGAGAGCCATGGCATCGGCAGGCGGTGGTCGGCCGGTGATCTTGGCAATCAATGTCCGAATCCATCGCATGAGTGTGAAGATGCCCAGTACTGAACCCAGAGTATCCCTCAAGTTGCCAAACTGTTCAGCGACAGAGACCATAGCTAGAAATTGTTAGTGGGCACTCTCTGTCGCGTATGAATAGACTTACCAAAGAAGCTAGAATGCGTAGCCATGTATGTGCTCTCGAGCATCTGCGCAAAGCCGCCAAAAGCCGTGACAATGCCCTCGAGCATCTGGAAGGTAGTCTGGGTACTGTTGTTGAAGGTATTCGTCAAGCTGTTTTGGTCGCCAGGCATTCCCATACCACCACCGTACATGCCACCACCCATGCCGCCGTACATGCCCCCTCCGTAACCACCGTATCCTCCTCCGTACATGCCACCACCGTAGCCACCACCCATGCCACCCATGCCACCCATTCCTCCAAACCGTGAGTAGGGGCTTGAATAGGGCGACGAGTAGCCGCCGCCCATGGTGCTGTAAGGTGAGGAATTCATCCGGCTATAATTGGCAGCGTTCTGATTGACAGAAGAAGTGAGGGAGGATGGACGATTGGGAAGCGGAGGGGCGGTAGATGAATCGGTGGTAGAGGCGGCAGTGGTTCCGGAGGCAACTGAGGGCGCGATAGTCGAAGCGGCTAAGGTTCCAGAAGGTAAGCAGGCAATCGCTTAGACGCGGTGGGCCAGATGTAGATGATTGATATGCGATATGGAACACGAGAAAAGGGATGGAAGAATGAAAGGAATTGCTGATCGCGACTTACCAACAGTCGTAGCCGCGCCGGGCTGCTCCCAGGGCTTGGGCGGAGAAGCCATGATGAATTGTTGGAGTAAGATGAGGAGGAAGGGATAGGCCCGTGTTCGGACAAGAGCTACCGAAGAACGGGGTCACGGTCCAAGAACTTTGTCTGTTCTATTGAGCCTCCTAGTAGGGCAGATTTGGCTTGCGCTCGCCACTCCTCGTGACGTTTGGCGGTGGTGGACCTCGGGAAGCGTACCGGACGCAAGACCGGAGACTGACTCCGTGATTTTATGCAAGCCCCAGTTAGCGTTGCCGCGGCGCGCGGGGACAACGGAGTTGGCTCGGGATACGGGTAAAAGTGCCGCCGTGAGTGAGGATATAGTCGTGGCTATCGCACTCCCAGAGTTCGTATGCTGTTGATGGCGACAGGCGTGGGCGTGGGCACGAAGGAGATAAGAAGAGAGAGAGATGAGATTGTTGCGAGAGAAGAGCCGAGAAAGATGGAGTTGATTAGAGATAAAAAGAGTGGGACCATAACCTAGGCCAGAGGCTAGAGCAGGCGTGTTCAAGTTTAAAAGGGAAGAAAAATCCGGGGGCGACCTGAACCTCGTTACCTCGGTACTCTTTGGCCCCGCCCGCTCTCATCATTTTTGCCCTTTTCAGGTAATAACGAGTCGAGTCGAGTCGTGGGGTGCATTTCATTGTCAATTGACAGTGGATTTGATGTTTGATCAAGATTGACTTTTCCATTTTGTAATAATCTGTCCTTATTCGATATAACTCATTTGCTGTGTCAGCTTCAATTAAATTAATTACAGTACCTCTCATTTTATCCGTTGTCCACTCGGTTTTTCTCGCTTGTAACCGTTTTGCTTTGTTCGTTGTAGCCGGCCAAGCCAAGTTTCCATGTGACGCTGACGGTTGCCGGTTTCGCCACAAGCCAGCGGTTACCCTCCCCTCCTCCTCCACCATCGGCCTCCCCAGGCTGCGTACTAAACTAATTTAACCTTACGTCAATCGAACGTACCCTGTACCCGCATCGTGATTAAAAACTTGGGGATGAGGAAATCGTTCGAGTGGCTGTCGCGCTTCGAAAATGTATCGATTATGAACTGCTCGTCGCAGTGAATTGCATATAAACAGACTACCTAACTATGGTAGAAGGAGGTTTCCTGGCGTGAAAGAGTTGGTTGCTAAACATCCATGATATGATATTTGCAGAGTCAGTGGCCACTTACTTTAGGTCAGGTCAACTGTGCAGGATTTGAACATACAACAGTATACAAGAAGCCTGGATACCATTATGATCAAGAGTTTTAGCGTTCAACTTCTTGCTTAGCTTTGAAAATTACTTGAATTAATTGCGAGGGAATGACAAAGGGTAACTATTATATCAGCGAAATAACGTGGTGTAAGCATCCATGTATCAACTCTAGATTGCTCGAGAGCCAATCATGGCTCAATGTAAACCGAACCACAACAACAAACAATAGACATCATGTCTGCAAAACGACCGCCAAGTCCTGGTCTCATCCCAAACCCGTTCATTAAGAGACGAAATCTTGAATGGACTATTGACTCCCCATCTCCCTCACAGCCACCCACAACAGCTGATATAGAGTCCGGATCAACTACCGTAGACGACCATCTTTCTCGCTTCAAAAACCACCTCTCTAAACGTACCCATACCTCATCACCACTCCCAATATCGTCGTATGCTTCATTATACACCACGAATTTTGGAAGCACTCAGGGCGCCCACTTTGTCATTCATCAACATGACCACCCCATTGCAGGCACGCATTATGACCTCCGTCTTCAGATCAATGAGACTAGTAGTGCTAGTTGGGCAATCATGTATGGCCTTCCAGGTGATCCTAATAGCGTACGGTTGAATCGAAATGCGACCGAGACACGGATTCACTGTCTCTGGGTATGTTGCAAGTCCCCTCTCTCTCTCTCTCTCTCTCTCTCTCTCAGAATAATAGCTAACATTAGTTTTCAGAACCATCTCATAGAAACAGCCTCGACTTCGACAGGCTCGCTCCTCATCTGGGACACAGGAATATACAGCATCTTACCCCGTAAAAGGAAACACTCTCCATCCGCTGATCCGTCATCACCCCCATCTTCACCAACCTCACCCTCCGCGTCAACACCACAAGCTCTTTTACACGCCGCCTTTCAAAACCGCAAGATCCGCATTCGTCTCCATGGATCACGTTTACCAGACCCTTATGTGTTAAATCTCCGCTTAACCAGATCAGAGGATGTAGCTGGTAGAGTAAGAAGTGGAAGAGCACCTCGAACACGACGACGTCGCGGTGCGCAGACACAGCCCGAGACGAGTGATGAGGATGACAACGACGACAATGAAAGCGAGGATGTTCCCGCGAGCGCTGATGCGGGTGTCAACACGGAGAACCTCTCTGCTATGGAGCGCGAAATACGCGAACTGGAAAATGAGGAAGTTCGCAGGACGAGCGCATACCCGGGGGCTTCCAATACCATCGGCAGTGTGCACCAACGGCGATGGTACCTCTCTCTCGATCGCCCGGCCTGCGGCTTTGTTGAGAAACGAACTAAGGGTCGCTCACTCTGGGAGCCGAATGAGACGAGAGACAACCAGAACAAAGAGGCGGAAGATGGTCGTCTGTCTTATCCATTTTACGTCCGTGGCTCAGATCATGAGCGTAGTGTTGTGACAGGACGGCGTGGTGTTGACATCCTCAAAGACGAGGGCGTGGACAAGTTTACTCAACGCAAAGGCTGGAAACCTGTGCTAAACTGACATGCAATAAAAGACACAAGCTCAAGACGTTTCATTATCAGAGTTTATTCTGTACACTATATGAATACCTAAGCATATCCCGTAGTCCCTTTTCTTTCCGTCCCGGTCCATGGTTTTATCGACCGTCTACCCTAATACCGGATGAATACCATATCCCGCAGGCTGACCTGGACAAGTCCCTAGCCATGTAATCCGCTATAAATCATTCCGTCTTGTTCAGACTCATCAAACGCCTTTCCATGCTTGCTAAATCACGGGTCTCCGCGTCCATGTAGACCCTAGTCAATCCGAACCCGAAACCCTGCAGAAACAAAGAAACAAAACACACTTTTGAAATAGCAATATTACACTCTCATTGAAAAAGTCCTTGCTCAAGACTTGGGTTCCACAAGCGTTGGCGCAATTCGCCTCTTCTTAGGCTCCTTGCCTTCTTCCTTCTCACCCTCACTCGTATCGCGCTTGGTGCCCGCAACACTACCAGTGGTACTTCGGGGTGTCTCAGGAGGTGTTGTCAATGGCACGCCTGTCACCTTGCCCGAGTTTGCTGCGGCAATTCCTGGAACGTTACCAGAAATGAGAGTAGGGTTGGTAACGACGCCAGCCGCGGGTACAGTACTGGCCTGCGTGGTGATGGTCGCAATAGAAGATGCCGAGTTTGATCTTGCAGGAGACGAAGGGCGTTGAGAGATAGCTGAAGCAGATGGAGGAGGCGAAGGGGCTGTGAATGAGCTTGCCGAGTTGCGATGGTGGTGATGTGAGCCATTGGGAAAAGGTGAGGGGGGTGCGAAGCTGGTCGTTGGCGTGGGCATAGGAGTACTTTGGTTGGATGAAGAAGCAGCTGTTTGAGACTTAGGTGGACCAACCTCACCCTTGTAGATTTCACCTAGTTCTCCAGATGCGAAGGACAAAGTAGAACAGAAACCGTCAGAGGAGGAAATCATCAGAGTCAAACCGTCGCTTGACCTAGTTGATTTGTTAGTATAATTTCACATGTCTAAATGAGTCTATGCTTACCATGCAAGATCAGTAAAGGTAGCGCAATGAAGGTTGCTGACAACACAGATGGGAGTCTTTTGTTGAGTATCGTAGAGAAGAACCGAGTCTTGCGTCGCCACTGCATACACCATACGGTAAGGAAGGGAAAAGGCAGGCTTCGGGCCTGGAGTAGTCGAGGCCGTATCCGAATTTGATGCCTTCTCAGATGATGTGGATGGTGGAGGGGGAGGATCCATGACAGAAGGAGCTGGTGATGGCTTCGAGAGAGGCTCTGGAAGAGATGGTATAGGCTCCTCTGAGGACGATGTGTCGATGGTGATATTTCGTGTTACTGGCGGAGACTGGCGTAGGGTGTAGAATATCGGAGAACACTTGACTACTACCGATGGCTTCTTGTGACCCGGTAAATGGGCAATTGGAGGCTTGTTGATACCACCGCGCGTGTAGATGTAGACCGTGTTGATCACCTCATAGGTAGGCTTCGCGTCTCTCTCAGCTTGGTGTTGATTCTGATATTGTCCAGATGGAGTCAGGAGCAAGCTGCCATCTGGTGTAAAGGTCAGTCGTCGGAAAAAGGACGTCAGAGTTTCGTTGGCGTAGAGGTTGGCGTTCTTCATTCCCAGGCCGCTGCTCATGGCCGATGATGGTTTCGGCGAAGGATCCATAGGCATGACGGCTGGCAGAGGCATGGATGGCGCTGGAGATACAGACCGTCGAGAGGAGAATGATGATCGACGGCTGTGGCTCACGACGCTTGGAGGGTTCATGGGCAGCGCGAACGAAGTCGGTGTACCTGGCGCAGAAGGAACAGGAGAGCCAATAGAGGGCGCCGAATCGAGGACGGCCAGCGACGAACGATGGCCAAAGTCGGGAGGAGCGGGGCTGCTGGAGGAGATTCGTCGAGGAGGTAGATCGGCCTTGATATGGCTGGCAAGTCTGGGAGCCTTGTCATCTTGGCTGAGGGTATATTGACCGTCCTTAGTCTTTAGTGAGTAGATATGGACCGATCGATCTGAGGATTGCGTCGCTATGTACTCGTTGAGGGGATCCCAGGTGACGCCTTGGACGTAATGACTATGTTCGGCAATCTGGCGCACCAGTGTTCCTATTCTCGGGTTAGAGGTTGTTGGGTATTGGGTCGGTGGTAGTCGTCTGCTGACCTGTCTGAGCATTGTAGATTCGCGCTATGTTGTCCATGCTACCAATTATGAAGTGTACGCCGTCGGGAGACCAAGCCAAGTCATAGATCTCTGCCCCACTCGACCGACACATATGCTTCGCTCTCCATGCCTCCTTGTCTTCTGGAGCATCGGATCCGAAGGTTGTTTGAGAAGACTCGCTTGGTACCCAGAGTATCACGTTGCCGTCATCGCCGGCAGAGGCCAGAAGCTCGCCTGGAAGGAAGTTGTTAGTCGAGCAAGTCAAACGAAGCAGGATAGACGAAACGAACCCTTGGGTGCCCAGCGAACGACATTGACGGCTTGGTTGTGCTTGGAAAGAGTCGAGAGGTACTCGACCTTGCGGTCCTCTCCATCGACTTGGACCTTCCATATTCTGATATGGTTATCACCACCAGCTGTAGCTAAACGTCCCTTTCCGTTCGGTTCGAAGTGAGCCGAGTAGACCGGGGCATTTTGGTCGTGCCAATTGATAATAAGAGGAGCGGCTTTCATCGCGACGACGATGTAGGTACGTTTGGTTGATCAAAATCGGAGCTGCATAAGGTAGAAAGGCGCCTGATGAGGCTGTGGGAGAAGAGACTAAAGAGCTCTATCGCTCCCACACTCGAATACGAACGAAGTCGACAATCGAGGGTGAAAGATGATGCGACGAGGATCTAGAGTGGAAATTTTAAAAGAGAAGTAGGCGAAAGTGGACTCTTGAGAATTATCGATGTTATCGGCAGTGATGGAATTGGCAGTCGGTAGTGCCAAAGTAGAGTAACAACGGGTGAGTTTGGTTTGGTTTGGTTTGGTTAGGATGGTGGAGAGCTCCAGGCTGGAGCTGGTGTGGACCTTTGGAAGCCTTTGATTAGACGCCAAGCTGAAGGAGCAGGAGCTAAGGGGGAGGACAAGAAAGGTCGAGTGTGCGTTGGCGATGGATGTTCCCGTCTGATGGTATGATGAAAGAATAGAAGGCCCGGGGGTAAAAGAGAAGAAAGGAACGAAGCGGAAGTGAATGGGCGGAAAAGAGGAGTAAAACGGCACGATTGAGGTTTATTCCGGCGATGCCATGCCATGCCATGCCATGCTCACTCACACTCGCAGGCTCACTCACTCACAGGCACTGGCTACTGGCACTGGACCACGAGGAACAAGGCACGAGGCACAGGGCGTTTGGCGTTCAATCAAGCCCACCTTCAGGCGTGTTACCTTAGCTGGACGAATTAGATAGTTTTACCTAGTAGAGGTTAAGTTGCGGCGGACGCGCGGGCGATCACACATGGAGACCGGACCTTGTGCTGCCAATGGATCCAATGGATAACAACATCCAATTCATGGATGCATGCATGTCACGAGGCTCTTGGCTCGGGGGGCAGCTGGGCAACGCAACGCAGCAAGATTCATTATGGATCCATTGCTGTACTGTACTGCAGTAGCGGATGGATTTCAGTGGTGGTACCTAATAAATGGATCATTTCCAACCTAAGACTTCATGGCACAGTTGCGCCGCAGCCAAGCGATGCACCAAAGAACCTTGCCGAGTATCATGACACCTACTGCACCCCCGCTGTCAGCGCTCGACAAAGGTGCCCTGGTTGTCGGAGCGGCTGCATCGTCTGCTGGGGACGCTGCTGGGGTTCTATGGACCGTTTATCAGGGCGCTGAGACGGGCGTAGTACAGGTACAGTAGCAGTAGCACCAAAGGAATGGGGGCCAAAGCTCCCGTCCTCCGCTGTCATCAGCCCAGAAAGGAGAGCCTCTGTCGGATGCCCGATTCAGGCGAGTACATTCAAGACAAAGACAGATGTGATCCATCAGAATATGAGAAGCGAAAAGTTTAATGCCCCTTCCTTTGCTCATAAATTATGCCCGTATTGGGCTGTACATGGGGAAATAGCCGAGCTCAAGGAAACAAGCCGCTGGCGGGACAAAGGGCAATATTTAGATACTGGTTGGCTAGGTAGGGAAGAAGTTGTAGATGTGTACTTTTTGCTTTGAGAGCTGCATAACTACAGCCATTTAACTTGAGAAAGTACGTAAAAAACAAATTAGTTGGTACCTGATCAGTGAGTTATCGTGTAAAGTCAACAACTCTCCATCCTGACGGACCGGAAGTTAGTGAGTGGAGTCTTGCGGGGAGAATGAATGCCAGCCGGGCACAATAGACGAAGAGCCAATCAAATTACTGATCGTGATCATCGGCAGAGATATTAATGGCCTGAATCTCAATCACTATGGAGACCATACTGGGCCTTTTCAGCTGTTAGAGTCCTCGGCAATAGAGATACGACATGGGTAACAACTCAGTCAATGATGAAGTACCTGTCCGTCGTGTGAGATATATTGTGAATTCCTGGCTTAATAAAGTTAACTATGACCCTAATCCTTGGCAACTCTAGTCGTCATAAAGCGTAATTTTATAAGATATACTCTAGCAAAAAGTGTTGGCCTTTCGGTTCGGCCATATGGCGGGCTTTAATCTCCTATGGGATCGAGTGTAAGGCACAGCACCCAAACTCATTAATACCTACCTGAAGAAGTAACGTGGCCATGCTGAGAGAAAACAGCTTGCTAATGGAAGAGCAGAATAACAACGTTGACTCAAGCCTGTTCCTCTCTGAGACATGGAGTCTCACAGCTCAGGTGTCCATAGGTTTCCTCGTCAACATGCATAAGAACGATTGGTCAAAAAACTCATGATCTGGCCGGACCAAGTCATCCTTTGTTTCTTTGAGTCAATAATTCTTATGACTCAAAGACTTGGAGTAACACACGTGGAAACCAACAATGAACGAAGAGTTGTTATTAATGACTGTCATTAGCAAGAGCCTGAGAGCGCTGGCATAATCCGAATTAGTAGTTGTTAATAGGACTTGCTGGCAACGCTTTGTGAACCCCCTGCTTCTTATTCAAACATCTCCACTAATTCATCGTTGCCTAGATAATTAAGTATGCATTACCCCATCTCGTCATTGTCTCAAGTATCAAGCTCAAAGTGTACGTGTTGCCTGTGACACGTTGTCTTTCCTGGGTTCCTCGAGGTCATCGCCAGCATCAGAACCTTCCAAATCCGAGGCAACAGTTGCAGTACGGAACTTGCGAATGGGGACGCCCCGTGCAAAAAGCTCGTCAACCTCTTCCAACGTCTGGCCTCCACATTCTGGGATGCAAAACCACGAAAACAAGGTTGCAATGAATGCAGTAGACCCGAATATGAAGCCAACCTTGGATCCAAGGCCAGCGTGCGATTCGTCGATGAGGTAGGGGATGCTAAAGGCAACAGCCCATTGAATGACAATGTTGAATACAGCACCGACGGCGTATGTCAGATCGCGCAGGCCGGTTGTCGGGACCTCAGCGGCAACGACGTGCGAGAGAGGAGCCCAGCCAAGGGAGAATCCGATACCAAAGAGAGTGACGGTAGCAACGATGCCAGAGCGGATGCTATGCGAAGGGGCCTTCACAGTTCCGAGCCCGCCCATAGTCATGAGACTTGCTGTTTGGAGGAATGCTCCGGCAACCATCAAAGGACTGTTGAGATTCAACTGTTAGCTTCATATGCACCAAAACTCCATCGGGACGGTGACACTTACACTCTACCCGTTTTGTCTGCCAAGAATTGTGTAAAAAAGACGGTAACAATGTTGAGCGCAGAGTTGATGCACGACATTACAAAAGGGTTAACAGTTCCCAAGCTTTGAATGAAGATGGTACCGTACTTGGAAGAAAAGTTTTGGCCCGTGAGTTGAAGAAAGACGTTGACGCCAATGGTGATTAAAGTACGCTTGAGGTTGGCTGGGGCCGTCAGTTCATCTTGATTCCTCAAGTCTCGCAGTAGGAGCCGACTTACTACCACGCCACATGTCCAGGAAACTACCCTTTTTAATGGTTTTGTTGATGGAATTTTGCATCTCTTGAAGTTCGCGCTCGATCTCTTGATCGGTATAAGCCCCTTGTCGAAGGAGTCGGAGGGATTTGAGAGCGTCCTCCTGGCGATCTCGTGTCAACAGCCAGCGAGGAGACTATAAACCGTTAGCAAAAGCCTATGGCAGCTGTGATGATATCCATACCTCAGGAATCCACCAAACAGAAACTGCAAGGATAGAAGGGATGACGAAGAAAAGGCCATAGGGGATTTGCCAGGACGCGTGCCCCTTGATTTCGCTGGTGCCTCGGCAGATGATAGACATGATAAGACTGCCAAACTAGACTGACTGTTAGCACATCGAATGCGACAAGGTGAATGAATGGGCTCAAACGAACATAAAGACCGGACTGATAAGTCGAAACAACGAAGCCACGAGCCTCAGCCGGAACAAGCTCTGACTGCAACACAGGAACCAGAGCGAGTTCCATTCCGATATAGACATAGGCGATCGTACGTCCGGTGATGGCTTGCGTCGGAGTCTTTGATGTGACCAAGATTACTGCAGAGATCAAAGCCCAGAAGCACATGAGAAACATGGCCAGTCGGCGGCCGAAGCGACGGCTGAAAAGGTTGCCAAGAACAAGGCCAAAGACAAAGCCAACAAAGTTGACACTGTTCAAGAGCGACAGAAAGACCGTCTCGAGAACATACGTGCCAGTGGCTTCGTCAAATGTTCCGAATTGTCGCTTGAAGAAGGGCATTGCCTGGGTGTTGCTGAAGGCGGATTGGTCCATGCCGAAGTTGAGCTGCGACAAGGCAATGATACTGCAAGCATAGATGAGACGACCATTGAAGCAGGCAAGGAGCCCGCGAGTATGCTTGGTGGGAGACATCTTTGGCTATTGATACAGAGTCAAGTGTCAACAAGGAGCTGGCCTGGATACAATACTTGGTCCTCGAAGACTATAGACACTCTTATACATGATTGCCAATTGTGGCCAACCATGAGGCTCATTGTCGTCAGAGTTGGACTTGATCACGCAAGATGATCTAGACACGAAGGAGCATGGTTTTTGGATAGTATCCTTGTTGCTGGAAAAGCCATAATCTACGAGTGTCACTGTCAGTGTCGCCAATGTGAGGTATGAGCGTAAATCAAACATCGGTAGGATAAGCCTGCAACTCAATAGTTGTCCCTCTATGGTAAAGTCGATGGCGTGATGCAAGGGTTCCGCATTTCTAGACTTAGACGAGGACGGAGGTGGGCGGGGGGAGATGGGGCCGTGTATACCGGAGCGGAGATGGCGGGTATGAACGGATACGGGGCTTGTCCGATGAGCGCCGGGGCGGGGTCGTTGGTATGATACAGCCTATGGAGGGTGTCCAGAGTGTCTTTCTTCGTAAATATCGTTGTCCAAGTACCTATTTAATCACGTAGACCACACTAGACACCTTTTACAGACATTGCTGCATGCGGGGAACTATTCTCCTTGGGTATGAGGGTAACTTGGAGGGACGGAGAAGACGGGGAGAGACGGATTCAAGTGGATCCCAAACACCCTTTACCATCAAGGCATACACCTCGACTAACACCTATACCCTGTTAACTCCACCCATCAAGTGAGCTCTATATCTGTAGTTAACAAGACGCGTTACCCCGACCCTCGGAATGAAATGTAAATAACTATATGTGACCCCTCGTTCTTGTCTGGCTGTCTTCACCCAAGACATCATACCTAGTCCGCTCCCCTGGTCTTAGTTCATCATGGGCTCTAAACCAACCTCAAAGAAGCCCAACTTCCTCGTCATCGTCGCAGATGACTTGGGCTACAGTGATATTGGATGCTTCGGCTCCGAGATCCCAACCCCCAACCTAGATCGCCTCTCACAGACAGGTGTGCGGTTGACCAACTTTCACACAGCTTCAGCATGCTCACCAACGAGGAGTATGCTCTTCTCTGGAACGGATAACCATATCGCGGGACTGGGCCAGATGACAGAGCATATGGCGAGGTTCATGGATGCGTATAAAAACAGGCCTGGTTATGAGGGTTATCTCAACTTTCGCGTCGCTGCGCTAAGTGAGATTCTCCAAGATGCTGGCTATCATACAATCATGTCTGGAAAATGGTAAGTCGTTGATATCTTTTCGGCGATGAATGAAAACTCATCTTCGTTACCAGGCATTTAGGCACAACTAATGAGACCTCACCTCACTCAAGAGGATTCGACAAGAGCTACGTCTTCCTATCAGGATGCTGTAACCACTACAATTATGAGCCGCAACTCGACGACCCATCGCACGGATTCTTCACACCAATGAACGCCGGCAAGTTCTGGATGCAAGACGACAGATTTTTGGATAGAAAGAACCCAGAAGATATACCAAGCGACTTTTACTCGACAACCACATTTTCCGACAAGTTGATCGACTACTTGAAGGACCGCAACGACACCGAGCAGCCATTCTTTGCCTATCTACCCTTCACCGCACCCCATTGGCCTTTGCAAGCACCGCGCGAGACTATCGAAAAGTACAAGGGGCTCTACGATGATGGACCAGCAGCACTGCGCAAACGAAGACTGGCGAAGTTAGTGGAACTAGGACTCATCTCTGAAGAGACTGAGCCGGCTCCAATGACTGTCGAACTGTGGGACAAGATGTCTCCTTCTGAGAAGGCCGAGTCGGCGCGGAAGATGGAGGTTTACGCCGCCATGGTAGATCTTATCGACGACAATATCGGGCGCGTGGTGGATTATCTCGAGTCTATAGACGAACTCGATAATACTTTTGTGCTCTTTATGTCAGACAACGGAGCTGAGGGAGCTATGCTCGAGGCTATTCCTATGATGGGTAGCGTTGGCAGCGTCCCGAGAATTATCAACAAGTATTACAACAACTCGATCGACAATATGGGCATGCCGGATTCGTATATCTGGTACGGTCCGGAGTGGGCGTGTGCATCAATGGCTCCCTCTAGAGGATTTAAAACGTGGATCACCGAAGGCGGCATTCGATGCCCATGTCTGGTCCGATATCCTCCTCTCGCAAAGGCTGGCGGCGGCTCACATACCGACTCATTCTGCACCGTCATGGATATTCTACCGACAGTGCTGGACCTGGCAGGAGTTCCCTTACCTGGAAAGCAGTTCCGAGGTAGAGAAGTTTTTCCTGTAAGGGGTTCATCCTGGGTCTCTCACCTTGAAAATCAAACACCCGCATTTCACGATGAGGAGAAGGAGATTACTGGCTGGGAGCTGTTTGGTCTAAGAGCTATCAGGGAGGGTCACTGGAAGGCCCTTTATATGAATGCGCCTCGAGGAAAGGATAAGTGGGAACTGTATAATCTGCAGAATGACCCTGGCGAGCTGCATGATCTTGCGGACGAAAACCCCGATATCATGGAGCGGTTGATCAAGCTCTGGGAGATCTACTATTCAGAGACAGGAATGTTTGATCCGGGATATGAGTTTAGAGTCACACAAATTTGAGGCTTCAACATGGGTCAACAGCTCACAAAAAGCTTTTGTCAGTTCAAACTCGTTCTATTAAATCCTATATACGTGTTCATGTTTGGCTGTACATATGCCTTAGAATATCCGCCATGCGTCGGACATCAAGGGCATCCAGCGCCCAACGCTCAAGCGTTTGAATCGCAATCTCAACAACTATGTGCCACTGCTCAGGGGGTTGAACTCGATGCGGATTCAAAGCGGCAGCAAGGATGAGACAGGCGCACAGAAATATTTTGCGAGATATGAGCCAGATTCCACCGTGGCGCCTATGAAAAGCAAGGCGATGGACCATGTTGATGCAAACCTCGAGCTCTTTGAGCGCAAGAGCATGAGCCTGGGGAGGTATGGGCTCATCAGATTGTTGATGGAGGACGTAGTAAAAGATAGGTCGGAGCGTATACTCTCGCCATAAGGATGCTCGACCTTGAAGGGCTGCAGCAAACTCTTCTTCTGGGAGTTTATCGCTTTCAAACTGAACTACGGCTGGGAGATGATAGTGCCTGGGTTCATTAGAGTTGCTCATTTGATGGGGATTGTTAGTTGTTAGAAGGATGAATAAAGACTCACCATTGCGATATTTGTTGTTCACATTCATGGTACTGACGGATTAAGTACAGGGGATTCTTCATCCAGTACTCCTCGCCGTTCCTATATAGAAGATTCAAAGTCTCATCCACGGTGCGTCGGATTGATATTTCAGACAGATAGTAATACCATCCTCGTTCGTCGACTTGACGCTGCTCTTCGTCTGGATCAACCTGTGACCCCTCGGTTCTTGGGGTCTGCCCAGTCAACAAGCCCTCAGGTGGCGATGGAAGCGGTTCCGGATATGAAAAGCTCTCGAGGGCACTTGGTCGAAGCCCCAGTTCAAAAACAAGCTCACTGTAAATGGGTTAGTACTAGACTGCAGGTATATATGCGACCATGACTAACCTCTCAGCTCGAAAACAAGTCCAGAAAAGCCTCTGTTCCAAATGATAGTCCTGTGGGTTGCTTTCTCTAAATGGTGCCCGAGGTCTTTCACCGCGTTGACGCAGATGAGTCTCGAGGCGCGAGCAGGCTTGTTGAACGTAGTACCATGCTCTCAATGGGCGGAGAGCAAACTTTTCAAATATTGTGGCAAAAACAAAACACTGAATATCTTCTATGGAGCTTCCGAGGAGGCCCATTCTCTTTTGTGCTGCTGCGTAGTAAGGCTCCGCCATTGAGGTTTGGTCCGAATCTTCCAGTTGTTGAAGCTGCTCTGGAGTTGGCGGCACAGGATATTCATTTGGTCTTATCCACATTCCGGTATATTCAGCCAAGGCACATGCCAAAAGCTGAAGTTGATGTTAGCTTGATAGAAAAAGCTGGGAAGGTTCAGATCTTACCACGAGACAAGACGAAGAGTCCCATTTCAGACCGTTCTCCTCGACGGCCCGAGCATGTCTTATAAGCTGATGCCCGTCCAGTACAGGATTTCGAGGATGAACATACGCGAGAAATTTTCGACACAAGGGAACAAAAGCTGCATCATCTATGCCTTTACCACCGCTGTTCGATCTCTGCACACTGCTTTCAATATATCCGGGGCTTAGGGGAAACGAGTCGATATCACGAGCATCGCTCGGGACAACGTCGTAGAGTGCTGGCCAGCGTAGTAAAGACTCGCAGCGAAGAGCAGCAAAAGGTAGTCGCTCGACTTCAGTTGGTTGCACTCGCGACGATGTTTGTGTTCGATACTGCGTACCGGCAGAAAACCTGGCCCATGGACTTGTAGCTGCTGATGTTTGAGGGGTGTCGGCAGTCATAAATAGAGGTTCAGCGTCTGAGAATCCCTTAGGTGAGCTATCGTTTTTCTGAAGCATCTCCTTGATCTCATTTAGACGATCCATAATTTGACGGTTCGAAACTGCATCTTCCACCCCCTCATCCCCTACATCATCATCCGTGTCCGCGTAGACGCACTTGGCCCTATGTCGCACGCAAAAGCCACATGTCGGACGAACGTTGTCGCACTTTGTCTTACGTACACGACAGAACTGACAAGCCGTCACGGCACGTTTCCTACGGGTGAAGTCGGTGGTGGTAAGCCGCCGTTGTCGTTTCCCCAAGCTTTGCGACTGAGTCTCCTCATAGTCATGGTCGCTCGGACCGTCCGGAGAGACATCACGTAAGCTAGGTGAGATTGTAGCCCCTGCTGGTGGTTTATTGTTTCGTATGGGTGCGCGGAGATTGAAGGAATATGATAATGGAACATGCGGGCTGGTTCCAGACATGATATCACGGACTTGTTCTTTGACGGTGGAGGCGGAGGCGGGGAAGAACGGATGCGGAGTTTGACAAAGGAGAAGCCGGGGCGGAAGTACGGGGAGTCAATACTACAACAAATGTCTTGCCTGTTAGGGCGTCCATTTTGCTTTACTATCATTTTTGGGGTATCGTAGTTATTGTTGACTATTGGTATTGCGCACCTTGTTAAAAGGCGTCATCGTGCCTCGCCATGGCGGGATCACCTAACGCAGTGAGGAGTGGAGTTTTGAAGTTCCACCTACACACTGACTCTTAGTATGCGAGTGCAGTATAAGAGTAGGCAAGTTACCTGTATACCAACACCAATAATTCGACATGATCGTTCTGTTAATATTAACAGTAAACTTCTGGGGTTGATAGCTGGTATTAATACATAGCTAGCTGGAGGGCGACACTGATGATTGAAGCCTTATCGCCATCGGATGCAACTATCGACTCATACTAGGTAAGTTAAATCATGCCAACTATACTTACTTGTTACCAAGGTAAAGATAAGTGCTTAACAGCGGAATTCGACTATGTATTCTCTCAATCACTCCTACAACAGTAGTAACCTATAAAATCCTGGAAAGATAAGAGATCTTGACGCAGTTCTCTACCCTGGTCTCTGATTCATGGTGATTACTAATGCTCAATTTACCCGGTGTCAAATGATCAGCATGATCAGCCTGAAACGGACGCATTCGGTGACATTAGCTGTTTTCTTTTTGATGATGTCGGCTGAACCATGTAAAAGCTGGGGATAGCAGAGGTGGACGGATCTAAGGCCTCGTCTATTCAAAAATCGAACCCTTCTATCAAGAGCATTCAGATGGATATATATCCTAAGCCCAAGCTGGTTACTGGTTACTGGTTACTACTCGTCACCGGATTCGGGGAAACTAGAATAATGTCCACGTCTATGTGGATACACTGAGTACATAGTACCTAGAATGTCTAACTTCCTGCGTATGAGTCCTCTGAAACACTCATATCCTTGATCATGCATGGCAAACGCCCACTATTGATGAATAATGCATGTCTCGCAGTGGTGCAAGTTTGGGTTAGGGAACTAAATTGCACTCGACTTAATGAGTCACGCCGTTGAAGACTATGAGCAGTTGCTGCGAAGGTTGAGTCGTCGATCAACCTGCCGTGTAAGGAGCGTTGTTTTACATTGTTCGGACATGGGCACAAGTCTCTCGAGCAACTGGTCATTGTTTGATAAGAAGCAGATACTGGCCTAACATGATGTTCCAGATCCTATTGGAGTTAATGATTTAGCGATAATAAGCTCTTTAATATAAGTATTGGAGGTGTTCATGTGTTTAATTAATTATGCCGTTGCTTACTTCCTGCCGTTGCGGGATGGTGTTGTCAGGTCCTTCCTTGAACGGCTCGCCGGGGTCCACCTGCATGGGTGCAGTGGTTGCCGTGAATGCACGGACCAAATGGGCCGGAGGCGGTATCCCATCTCACCGGGTTTGTTTGAATCTTGAATCTCGTATGTACAGTAACATCCATATCCTTGGCAGGGATTTTCTGATCTTCATCTTTGCAGTCAATGCAATTGCAATTGCAACAGTCCGATCTCTTGCATACTCTCCCCAGGCAGCAACATACTAACCAACACGTCTGCCTGAATATTGTGAGCTTTTCAAGGCCGCAATTGTACTGCCTATCGCTGTCACCATCCGCTCAAGGTGTCGTTCAAGATGGTTGCTGATCGCGGTGGACCTTGCTAGTCTCCGCCAACCAAACAGGGTTATCTGCTCTATCGATTGGTGCGCGCGAAAAGACCCTGCATTGTCACTTCTGGTGGCTTACGAGCGGTGACTGAACGGTACCGGCCTCATTCTAGTCAATACACGGAATACAACACAACGATGAGGCTTGTGGTTGTGTTTGTGACTTATCAAAAGATCTTGCCTGATTATCCCGGTGCCGAACGGTATGCTGTACTAGGTGGTACACTCGATACTCGGATCCCGTTCATACCATGCGCTTGCATCAATACTCTGCACATCATACCCTGCAGCAAAATCTTACTATACTCTTTACGGATTCTTGATGCCTCGCCGTAAAGAGTCATGGGCAGCCTGATATCATAGGAACTTTTCAAATCAACCAGGTTCCTATGCAATGGGCCTTTTACAAGCGATATCTCAAGCAACCCATACCCCTACAACACCCCCCATTTATCCTTACGTGACCTTGTTCGACTAGTTTCTCTGTGAGCACTAACTCCATCCCAAAAGCCGCATTTTTTGATTATCTAACCTGCGCTTTTCTGACGTCTTATTCCATTGACTCAACCCACTCACTACGGAATAGTCCCGAGTAGGGATCCGTCTTTTTACTCATACCAGGAGAGGTATCAGCCAGCTTACTCACTTACATGTACAAGAGGTGCCTGGCTTGGATGATTCCATAAAGACGCTGCTGGGTCCCTTGCCACTTTTCTTTTCAACCTACTCCCTCTTCATTTCCAGCGGCACGTCGCATCCATCGCATGGTTTAGGCTCGGGTTTGGGAAATTTCAATACTGAATTGAGGACGACAATAACGGCGATAATAACGATCGCACTACGGCATTTTTCGCCATTGGCCCTCACGGCACTTACTTCCCAGTCTTGCCTGAGAAGCACGAATCATCATGGTTGTGTTAAATAACCTTGATCTTGCTTTGACTGGCACAGGTCTGGTTGTCGTAGCATTGGCCACTACGCCTGCTCTTGTCACGGCTATTACCCAACTACGAAAGCGCACCGCCAAGGATAACTTTTACGAGGATTCCGATGGCCAAAGTACACCAGAAAGCGTTGCTGCCTTTTCAAACCGGCTATCCAAGATCTTTATTTTGGCTCTGGCTGCCATAGGCCTGGGAACCTCCATTGCCATTTCCGTCCTATCATCGCTCAAGTCGCATTCCAATGAACTGCTGCTTAAAAACTGGTTAATTGCCGGCGCGTGGGTAAGTGGTTTAAATCCAAGGCGATTCACAATCAGAGTCTTTGAACTGACCCTCCTCCAATAGGCACTCATTCTCCTTCATGCCATCTCACTGAGTGCCCACCACTCATCTGTAAAAGTTCACGATCTTGGACTTTGGCTATTGGGCTCTTGTCTTATCGTCACCACTATTACTGTACCTCAATTGACAAAGGAGGCCCAGCATGCTTCTCGCGACAACATCGCTCCTCTTGTCCTCCGTGCTGTGAACGTCGCTATTGTCGTCTCCCTATGCGTCTTCAGTGTGCTACTTCCTCGTCGACCTGACGTCTTCTTTGAGGGCCGCAAGGTCGACCAGCAATGGAGTGTATCTGCTTTCAGCCGATACACTTGGTCCTGGGTTGACCCCCTCCTTTCTTATGCGGTTAAGAAAAACGATCTAGATGCTACTGATGTTCCCCATGCGGACCGGACGCTACGTGCTGCAGAATTGAAGCAAGACTGGGAGGCGACTAATCCCCAAGACAGCCTCTTCCGCTCGTTGATTTGGGCCTACAAGGGTGGATTCGCGGTACAGTTTTTCCTTACCATGTTCCGGAATGTCCTTGCTCTTCTACCTTATTGGACCATGCTCCGAGTGATCAATATCCTTGAGCAGCGCGACGCAGGACTATCTGGAGCATCCGATTTGGAACTCTGGGTCCTTATTTTTGCCATGGCCGGCCTACATTTACTGGATGCTGTAAGGCTCTCACCTGTTCTGCCTTTTTGAACACCTAGGCTAATTTATCTCATAGTGGGTTGAAGGATGGGTGTTTTGGTACTCATTTGCCAGCATTGCCCTACCTATTCGATCTCAGCTATCTTCACTCATCTTCGAGAAATCACTGCGGCGCAAAAATGTCAAGTCTGCCGAAAAGTCGAAGGAGTCAGATGCACAACATGACGAGACAGATGACAAGAAAGACGAGGACGAGTCCGACGACAGCTCGAGTGTGCTTAAGTCTCGACAGGCCATCGTCAACCTCGTTGGCGTTGATGCTTTACGAATCGCGAACTTCACAGGATACCAGTTCTTAATCATTAATAGTGTCTTTAAGCTGATTTTCTTTTCTTTCTTCCTGGTCCGTTTGATTGGATGGATCCCCTTTGTATCCGGTATGGTGGCCTGGGGTCTTACTCTTCCCGCCAACACCTACTTCTCCAAGGAGCTGCTCGGCAGGTCAGACAAGTTAATGAAACTTCGCGATGAGAAGTTGGCCGTGGTCAATGAAGCTCTACTTGGTATGAGGCAGATCAAGTTTGCCGCGCTCGAGAGCCGCTGGGAGAAGCGTATCTTGACTATGAGGGAGAGGGAACTTAAAACCCTATGGGGGCTCTTTCTTGTCGACACTGGTCTCTTCGGCTGCTGGGTTGTCAGCCCCATTCTTCTCGCTGCTACATCCCTTGCCGTCTACGCTGTCATGAACGGACAGCTTCTGCCATCTGTGGCTTTCGTCAGTATTGGAATCTTCAAGGCTTTGGAGGTGTCGCTCGGAGTACTGCCGGAGCTTATTACAATGGCAGTAGACACGCTTGTCTCCGTTAGACGAATCCAGGCATACCTCAGCGGCCCAGAGATGAAGCAAACATTGTCGGAAGGCCCCGAGGTGTCGTTTGAAGATGCATCTATCGCTTGGCCAGAAGACGACGAGAAGCCTGACGAAGATCGGTTCATCCTGAGAAACTTGAACATGAGATTTCCTGCTGGCGAGTTATCAGTCATTTCGGGCAAGACCGGCACAGGAAAGAGCTTGGTTCTGTCTGCCATTCTAGGAGAGACTGACGTGTTGGAGGGTTCGGTTCATGTGCCAAAGACGATTTCACCAGCAGACCGCCGTGATGCAGAGGCACATCTCGGTAACTGGATCCTCCCCGGCTCTGTTGCATATGTTAGGCAAACTCCTTGGCTTGAGAGCGCCTCACTCCGAGATAACATCCTGTTTGGCCTTCCCTTTATCGAGGAACGCTACGACCAGGTCGTTGAGGTTTGCGCTCTAAAGAAGGACCTGCATATTTTGACAGATGGCGACAAAACAGAGCTCGGTGCAAATGGTATCAATCTCAGTGGTGGTCAGAAGTGGCGAGTCACCTTGGCTCGTGCTATCTACTCGCGCGCCGAGATCCTGGTTATGGATGATGTCTTTAGTGCCGTCGATGCACACGTTGGTCGACATATTTTTGAGAAGTGTGTTGCCGGTGATATTTGCAAGGGACGAACACGAATTCTTGTCACTCATCACGTTGCTTTGGTTCAATCGAAGGCCAAGTACATTGTCGAGCTCGGAGAGGGTGTTGCTCTGCACGCAGGTTTGGTGTCCGATTTCATCCGAGATGGAACTCTAGAGGAGATCCGACAACATGAAGAGACTAGGCAACCAGCTACGGAAGATGAGACGGCGGATTCCTCTACTGCTGTCAACTCTGAGGACACCTCTGAAACAGATCCTACTGAAACCAACGAAACAAATGGGCTACAAAAGGTACCCTCTAAGAACGCTAAGCAGTTCATTCAGGATGAAGTACGCGAAAGGGGTGTGGTAAAGAAGCATGTCTATCTGACCTATCTCAAAGATAGCGGTGGCTTTTTCCTTTGGGGTGTCTGCGCGGTTATCTTCCTTGGATATGAAATTGGCATTCTCGGTACACCTTGCAGTTTCTGAATGTGTGAAATACATTACTAACAGTAAAATTAGGTCGAGCATGGTGGCTTCGAATTTGGACCGGCGACGTCGACGAAAGCGTTTCTACTGGCAGTATCCACCAACAACATGGTCATGCCTCGGTCTTTTCGATCCAGCAGTTTCCATACAATTCTGCACCTGACTTTAGGACTACTGAAACTCACTATGATCTGAAGTTCTACTTGTGGATCTACATCGCAATCTCGAGCGTTACAGCAGTCATCGGCACTCTACGATTTTTCTGGGCATATTTCCTTGCCATCAAAGCGAGTCGGTCGCTCTTCGAGAAGATGTTGTTTGCAGTCCTGCATACTCCTCTTAGATGGCTCGACACTGTTCCTGTTGGTAGAATTCTCAACAGATTCTCGTCCGACTTCAACATCATCGATAACCGTATCACCATAGACTGGACCCAGTTCATTTCCAATTCGCTGTCGTTGGTTGGAGTGTGTGTCGCCGCCTTCTTCGCGTCTGGCATTGTCATCCCCCTGGCCATAGTCTTACTGGGACTTGGTATCCTGCTAGGCAACAGGTACCTCTATGGTGCCCGACCGTTGAAGCGGCTCGAGAGTAACTGCAAGTCTCCGGTCTTTGAGCTCTTCAACGCAGCGCTTGCGGGTGTGTCCACTATTCGAGGTTTCCAAAAGACTCAAGTCTACATTGACCGGATGTATGAGAAGCTGGACTCGTGGGTTATCATCACGTCTTACATGTGGCTTGTCAACCGTTGGATGGGCTTGCGTATGGGTCTCATTGGTACACTATTCTCGACAATTGTTGGAATCATTGTCATTGTGAGCCCCGGCATGGATGCAGCCCTTGCTGGATTCACCTTGTCTTTTGCCATGGATTTCGCGGAAAGTATTCTCTGGACTATTCGAAACTACGCTGGTATGGAACTGAACATGAACTCGACGGAGCGAGTTGTCGAGTATACGGAGCTTGAGACTGAGTCGCTCGAGGGCGAGAAACCTCCTGCGGCATGGCCTACTTCAGGAACCATGGAAATCGACAACCTGGAGGTTTCATACGCGCCTGATCTGCCGCCTGTTCTCAGGGGCATCTCTTTCGACGTCAAGAATAACGAGAGAGTTGGTGTCGTGGGACGCACTGGCGCCGGCAAGTCATCTTTGACCCTGGCTTTGTTCCGATTCTTGGAGGCCCGTTCTGGTATTGTTACTATTGACGGCTTGGATATCTCCAAGATTGACTTGCATAGCCTGCGATCCCGCCTGGCTATCATTCCCCAGGTATTTACATCTCTTTTCATAAATATTAAGGACATAAAGACTGACATGTTTTCAGGACCCCGTGCTCTTCTCAGGCACCATCAGATCTAACCTTGATCCCTTCGAGGATAACACAGACGACGAGCTCCGGGAATCACTGAGTCGCGTCCATCTTGTGGATTCTCAACCAGCCACGCCTGCCAATGAACCCTCCTCGGCAGCAACTTCGACACTGGCTGCCAAGAACACAAACATTTTCCGAGATCTGTCAAGCCCCATCTCCGAATCTGGCGGAAACCTCTCGCAAGGTCAACGTCAACTTTTGTGTCTCGCCCGTGCCATCGTGGCTCGACCGAAGATCATGGTGCTCGACGAGGCCACCTCAGCTGTCGACATGGCCACTGACGCGCTCATCCAGCGTAGTATCCGCGAGGAGTTCACCGACAGCACACTTATCGTCATTGCACATCGTCTGAGCACCATTGCCGACTTTGACCGTATCCTTGTTCTTGCCGACGGCGAAGTTGCAGAATTTGGAACTCCTAAGGAGCTTTGGCAACAAGAGGGCGTGTTCCGTGACATGTGTGAAAGCAGTGGTGAGAAGGAGAAGTTGAAGCATACGATATTTGAATCAAACTGAGAAACAGAAAGAAAGTTATAAAGTGCGATATACAGATTGTGAACTTATAAAAAGTTTTGGTTTTGTGTTTTGTTGCAACTCCTGTCAGCCTTTTAAGGCGAGTGAGATAGCGAGTTAAAGAATGTTGCTATTCTCATAGTTCATCGACTAGATAGATAGCTGGATTGTTTAGGCACTCCTTGGAAATGGATGACCTACAATGTCTTGACTGATTTGCAATTATTTATACAAGACATTACAAATCATTGCCTGTTTACTATAAATTCATCTTATAATCCAAGTTAACTACTACACTAGTAACTTATAAAATATTTCGCAGGACTCGAGGTGACTACAGACCAGCCTTTTAATCTGAAAACGTCTTCTTGCTTCTCATGATACGTTTTAAGTAGCTCATGATTGTCTCTTATCAATATTTATTTAACTATCGCTGAATTGTGCATTGTTATCATGTGCTGTCGAGATACTATCTCGTGACCTATATTCGTACGACAACCTATTTCACAAAGATAAACGTGTGGCAGAAACATAGTGTTGGGGAAAATATCATGATATTGCAGAAAGCTCCCTGGGAATTTATCCAATCTTGTAGTCAACCTTGTAGCCGTAAATTCATAACTATAACAAATCTCATCATAAATGTTAAAACTCCCCCTTGAAGTAGGAACTCTCAGCCCCACGTATCCGATCTGAATGTACTAACATAGCCTCGCTTTGGCTCACTCTCATCGTCGGAATCGTTGAGGGTATCCTCAAAGCCTTCGACAGGAACTGCTTTCTTAATGTAATCGCGGAAGCCACGGCTCATCTTGACAACAGCCCGAAGATGCTTCTCGGCGATTGTAATGCGTTCTGTGTTCTCTTCTTGGGCCTCACTCTCAGCTAGAGCAAGTGCTGTTTGCATGGCATTACGAATTTCTCGACCATTCCATTTGAGGTCACGAACATCCTGGCTGTTCCAGACAAACTCGCGAGCAGCACCGGAAACGTGAATCAGACTGTCCGAGTCTCGGGTCAGGCGATCAAAGTTCTGAGTCCAGATGCGCTCCCGGTCCTCGTGGCTGAGGCTCTTGTAGTGCAGAGCCACGTGAATGCGGCTTAGAAATGCACTGTCAAATGACTGGACGCGGTTGGTGGTAAGGAAGAGGACGCCGCGGTAGTATTCGAGAGCACGGAGAAAGACGGAAACAAGACCGTTTCGAGCAATATCCTTGGCACGACGACGCTCGAGGTAAACATCGGCTTCATCGAGAAGAACAAGGGCACCGTAACGTTGGCCGAGCTCAAGGAAGTAGCTGAGGTTGGCCTCAATATTGTACGAGTCAACGCTGAGGTCGCCGCTGGTGAGGGCGATAAGGGGTCGATTGGTCAACTCGGCGATACACTCAGCTGTGCATGTCTTCCCAACACCAGGGGCACCGTGGAGGAGGAAGATACGGCCCTCGCCCTTGTTCTTAACAAAGTCGTTACCCCAAGGTGACACCCTTCCTTCACCCAGATCAGTTGCAAACTTTCCAATCAGCGCCTTAACAGTCATCTTGACTTCATCGTCAAGAACAAGATACTTGAAAGCCTCCTTATCCGTCTTCAGCTGCTTAAGGTTGGCAACATTCAGATGACCCCAACGTCGATCACCGAGAATGAAACCCGGGATGGTGTTACTGCACACAAGATAGAAGAGATCGCTATCAGGAGGCGCGTCTCGAGTAGGGTCCAAGTCTTCGAAGCCGATATATGGGCTCTCGGTCTTTTGGCTTACACGGTCAGCCATACAGACTTTGCACCCGCATTTTGGGGCATTTCTAGGCAGATGGTCTTTGCCAGGGGGTGGAGTTTGGTTGATACGAGAACGACTAGGGCCACGGGCCATTCCGCGCATGGAATCTGGACCTAGGAAATAGAAGCTGTCGAAGCCAGAAGCATCACAGATGACACGGCCACGCATGAAGCCCGTTGGTCCTCGAGACTGTCTGTTACTCGCACCGGAGTTGACAAGGAGTCCTTCATAGTCCATGTAGGTTGGGCGTTTCAAGAGCTCCCAATACAGCTTCCCGAGCGCGATATTTCGCTCTCTCATCGTCATGCCACCTTGAGCTTCAAGGTTCTCGGGCCAGAAGGCTGCAGGAATGACGGGAAGACTACCAATGGCCTGCTCGCCAAGCCATGGAGAGAGGTTGAAGCTGTACATATAACGGTTTACTTTTGTACCGTTAGACTCTAGCATCCAGCAGCCGATCCTGTAGACATCATAAGGGCCATTTTCGGCGCTTTTATTGATGTTGACCTCGCTGATCACGTACGGGGTCCAGATATCATTTCGCTTTGCGTAGAAAATCTCACCCGGCTTAAGAAGTAGCCAAAAGAGATCAAAGGTAGCCATCGGAGTCTCGAGTTGATGACGTTCCTCTTCGCGGTGAATTTCCTCACCGAGGTTGTCATCAAGGAATTTGAGGAGAACATCAATATGCTTGGCTGTGGTGGCGGCATACTCAGAGTCATGGATCGATGGTTGGTGATCCTTGTAGTGAGCAAGCTCTTGCCGGTGATGATAGAGAAGACGGTAGGGAGCACTGAGATTGATAGACTTGCCCTCGAGGTTAATATAGGGGTAATAGGCTACAACAGCTCTGAGAGCGTTGATGAGGTGCTCCGAATGAATGGTCATGAAGGGCCGAGCGATGTCTGGAGAGGAAGCCTCAACGTCCGCATCCTCGTCCGAGTAGTAGTTATCGGTACCGTAGCGTAAATTGCCATCATCGAACGTTTCGGTAATGGGACGATCTTCTTGAACCATGGGATGGCGAGGGCGACGAGGAGGCCTAGGGTTTGTTCTCCGGGCGAAGACCTTTGTAACAATCTCGAGGACAGGCTTTTCCTTTCCGGATGATTCATCGTCGTCATCACCGGATTCATGTCCATGGCCTTTATACTCTGGAACGTCTTTGAAAGCCTTTGTACTCTGGCGCTCTGTTGTTGGGTTAACGATGTTCTGCTTTGGACTATAGAAGATTCTGAGGAAGTGAGCTTACTCTTTATAACTTGGTTACTCCAACCGAGATATTTGACAACATGAACAACGTCTGGAACCTTGCCATCGACCTTCAGAATGCCCTGCTTCTTGTGCTTCTTGTCTCGGGAGGATCTAGAAGGGTACATGCTGGGAGGGTAGGGTATAGGACGGAGGTCCTCGAAGCTGGCGATAGAGCTGGTGTCATCGTCCTCAACGACACTGAGGTCATGAGGCTGAGGAGAATCCATAATGATATGAGTTCAAGGATGAACAACAAAGAGGTGAAAGAAAATTCAAGTCAAACCTAGGATGGATAAAAGAAGAAGAAGGAGGAGAATATCCCGACCCAAAGAACGAGAGAGCGAGGATCGAGCCTGCTTTATAGATACAAAGCACCTGCTAAGCTGAGGTTGTCCTATCACAGGAGTTGAAAGAAAGCGCGCCCAATCAGGCAAGTAGCTCTAGCTTATCGTCTGCTCAAGGCAGCAATGGCTTCAAGCCACGGCATTTACCTTGAGTAGGGTAGTACAATGCCTCAGGTATCATCGTGAATGAGGTGGTGGCCTCAAGAGTAGAGCAGTGATAGGTAGACCATATGCAGGCTACAGCACAGCCTAGAGAGGCCTCGCTGACAGTCAGCAAAGGATCCACCTCTGCTGCAGAGGTGGTGAAGCCATCTTCAATGCATACAGCCCGTACCGTAGAAGTTTAGACTACCTAACTAGCAAGGATGTACGGATAGTTACAGTAAGACGGTACTGCATATCATTCAACCCTCAGGCGGCCCCTAATATTAGGCAAACTATGACAAAATAAATCAGGCATTTAGTCTAAAGTATTCCTTAGGTATGCCTAAAGTATGCTCTAATTATTATAGTAACCCAGCCTAGAGTTTAGGAAATATCCTTGTTATTTGTCAAACCGGTCCTGTAGGCGGATTCGTACTAACGGACCCCGCCCAGAGCTGAAGCCTACATACTCACTTGCACGGGCTCCTAGAGAACTGACTGACACTTGCAACATATCATGCATGGTATAGCAAAGACTTTTATCTATCTTCCTTACTTGATCCTTCTCGAAAAGAAACGTGTCAGAAGAGCTGCTATTATAGGATTATGTGACCTCGTAGACCATTATTCCTGTACCCTAGAATAGAGGTAGATGCTAGTAGCCTGTGGAGCTAGTAATGATCAACATCAACATATGAGTGGTGATAACTAAAAAATGAGGATATGGCAGATGATACGATTGATTTAACGCAAAACATAATTAAAAGATACCTAGCATTATAAAGTTACAACCGAACCACAAAGTCCTGGACGAGGTAGACAACTTGTCTCTCGCAAAATTGCACTGCCTCCAAAGCCTCCGCATCAAAACAGCCCTGTGGTAAGCCTCGAGCTACTCAGCTCGGAAGCTAGACTAAGCCTCAGCATTCTATAATGCCACAGACATCCGAGCCCGAACGAGCTAAAGAAAAAAAGAAGAAGAAGAAAAGAGAAAGAAAAAGATAACAGTGCCGATTTGGTCCGAAGAGCGACATATTTGCTCCCGTTTACTCTATCATGTAGGTCGATAAATCGACATATGCGTCTTCACCCTCTGGGTAAAGGTATTCACCTTGGTTGTGAACTCGGGATCAGAACCCTGGAGCAAGCTATTGTCGACATGTGCCGGAACGAGAGTGGCAAAGTGTCGGCGATAGCCAATCTCTGTGTTGACATCGTTCTGTTGTTCGGGACTGAGCCCGGTGGTTAAGAACCGCGGCGTAAAAGGAACCAGGTCTTGGTCGGTTGTTTCAGTGTGGGTATAAGGTTCGGGCGGCTCATTGAAAGTACAGCGGTTTTGCGTTATGTACTTCTCGAAGGGAACTACAATGTCTCGAAAGCCGTACTGACAGCCCGTGATATCGATGGCCCATCTTTCATCCGAGGAGCGAAATGTCGCTTTGATGATGGTATGGATGTCTCGACCGACGTGATTAGGGGGGTTCAGTCTGGCTGGGAGGGGGACGTTCCCAATGTCCAGAGCCATGACCTCGAGGTTGGATACAATACCTATAGAACGGCTGTTGGCACTGATTTACAATGTATAGGTATGCAGAGATGCAACACTCAGGAATCAACTTACCTGTCAACAATCTTCGGGTCATTGGTCCAAGCAGCGACATCGAGAGGGTACACTGGCTGAAGAGCAGAGCAGACTCTTTGTGTTCGACATTGTTGGTGAGATGGCTCGGAAAGCGATGGCGTTCAGAGCGAAGTGGATTGTGCGTGAGAACAAGTCTCCCCTTTTGGAGTTTGATTTTCGTCACATGGTAGTCGTACACGATCTCCCTGTATGACAGCAGAGTTGCTTTAAGAAGCGTAGCCGCTCGAAACAGAGACTTTCGACGCTTCATGTTGTTGCAATGGGGCTTGTGGCTCGGCCAGTGAGCACGCTGTCATTCATGACCGCAGTAGAAGATGTCGGCAAAGTCTCCGGGCTGGTACTCTGGGGCACCCATACAGCCGGAGCACCTCACAGATGCATCTTTGCCACAGTTGGCACAGCTACCCATCTTGACTGGTGTAGGCTCGATATCTGTGGGGGACTTTGGTTGTGCGAGTCGTGTCGATGTGTGGGAGAGGGTGCGTTGAGGTTGGCCATAAGGGGGATTAAATAGATGGATCTGCCTGGTGTTAACACGGTAAGTGAATAGCTTGTTTGGTTTGATCTGTTGGCTCTAAACACCAAGCGCAAACTGTTAAGAAGTTACTACAAACGCGGAAGCTGATAGTGCAGCATCAGGGGTACCAGGGGGTTCAATCAGATTTGTAAACAACGAAGGCAACGGGAGGAAATCCATGATTGGGAAAGCTGCCTACTAAATGCCCAAGCATGCCTAAGTGAATCACAGCTCTGTTGTGGCCCGGCTTAATTGTCATCTCATTGCTATTCATGATGCCAAATCTGTCTATGTGACAAGCCAAGGGAAGTCCTCATGCCCCAGTAGCCATCCTATAACGCCATCCGGTTTACCCAAACTCCATAACCACCATATACAAGCCCGAACTGATAAGCCAAACATAGTAAGCCCAACAGTTGAAGGCAAATAGCTTGTTTGTCAATCAAGTGCTTCCGTTTCTTGCATTCGACGTTACATTACTGGCATGTGCGAGCAGAAACTTACAGCAGGTCAACGTCAGCTTGCACGCCTTGGTCCAGCCATCATCCTGTGCGATGCCGAGTTTGATGCTCACATCGCCAATCTTGTCGCCGTCAATCTTATATGGCAGGCTGAGTGGAGTGCCGGTAGCATCTGTTTGCCTATGCACAAACGCGCCCAGCTGTCGCACAAGCTCCAAGAAGCCGACCATTGCGTTGTCAAAGCGCCGATGCATGAATGTCAGTCCTAGAGGCATATCTCCAGAACTGTACAACTCAAGCACATGTTTCTTAGGGGCTGGGTTAACGGCACGACTTCCTAGTCGGCTCGATGAAGGGCTTGCTATCTCGTATCGGATAATTCTGGACGTGCTTCCCATGGGCTGAGGATCGTATCCGTCAAATCTGTATCCAAGCTTATCTGCAACCGTCACTAGCAAAAGGAGCGCATGACCCCAGGCTGCATTGATTTCAGGCCAGTCCACTGGTTTGTTGAATAGGCGACCTAGCCGGAGACCGTTGATTGTTGCAAAGCTGCCATCGTGGCTGATGCAGAAAGTATCATTGTACACGTTAGACCGCTGCAGTTTCTCCAGAAGCTGGGAATCGTTGCTGTACTTGGCGTTGATGCTGTCTCGCTCGGCCTGGAACTCGGCCATCTTTGTAGCAAAGGAGTTTCGTTCTCTCCAGAACTTCTCTTCCTCTTTGTCAAGCTGTCGTGACTCCTCTTCGAGAGCTACGAGCTCCTCATCTAGAGAAGTCTTTTCTGACTCTAGCTTCTTTAACTCTTCCATGGCAGCCGCTCGGTCCTGCTCGGCCTTTCTTAGCGCCTCCTCCTGGGCCTTCATGTCTTCTTCACTCGGCTTGTTTGCCTTGGCCTCTTTGAGATGTTTTACGTAGGCATCCCTTTCACGTGAAGCAACGTCTAGCTTCTTCTGCAAACCCTCAACAAGCATTTCTGTGCATTCAACGCAGATCGGATGGTCGATATCGGATCGCGCAGATAGAATCTCAAAGAGCCGGTTGATCCTGTCCATCTCGTTACCTATAGGCGCGTCGGGGTTATCCGTATTACTCCTGCTTGAGCTGGCGCGGCGCAGTATTTTCGGTGTCGTCGGCGGCTCTGGCGACTGACTCGGGTGAGCCATTTGTGATTCGGACAGTAGTACGAAAGACATGGATGAATCGCGAGGATGGCCTCCATGATTGCGCTTGAACGTGGGTGGCCCGGTATTTCGTGATACCCTGTCGTAGAGTGACTTGCGTGATTGCTCCTGTGGCTGCGCGATCGGTGGGCTGGGCACAGAGGATTTCTTGAGGGTTTGAGGCGAAGTAGACGCTGAGACGGTGTTAGCAGGTGTTTGTGAAAGATGCTTGGGACAACGTACAAACAAGAACGTCGTAGGCAGCTGGGTTGAGGTCCTCAAGAGAACCGTCCAGCCTGAGAGGCTGGCGGCATTTCTGGCAATTCATGGTTTGCTTTAATGTTTGCGCATGGTTTGAAAGTGTTGATGTTTGCTGAATGCGCTACAAGTCGCGAGGCGACAGAGGTGAAGTTGTCAAGATATTGAAGCTGGTGAGAAGGTAAGGTTAAGTGGAGGTCCTAGCGGTGACGTTGTGTTTAACTATGGCCGCCACGAGTTCCTTTGTGCACCTGATCACGAAAGTTCTGGAAAATGAAGTAAAAAAGATTCAAGATCCAGACACTGTATTTCTGCATATGGTAGCTTTATTCAATAAAATAGGATTCATAAGAACCCATGAATAGTCCGCTTAAAATGGTCGCGTGAAGCTGTCAATAGGTAGTAGTAGGTAGGTACGGATAGTCGAGGTGCCAAGCTCACCCACTGAAGCAGTTAGTTTGAACCCCGCCAAATTCATTGATAAGAAAGCACTTAACGCGACGCACGGCCCCTTATCGCGTCACGACGCGTCTGGAACCCTTCAGTTGCTCCTCCAACCATCGTTATCAAAGAATGTGTGCATACATGCCACCATGTACTGCATAGTACTTCAACACCTGCAATTTGAAGCACTTTCGTCGAATAGTGTTGATTGTCGCAGCAATGGGACCACCAGCTAAGAAAAGACGTCGCGAGTCTTCAACTCGAAAACCCGCCCAAGATGAAGACGACGACGACGATGAGCTTGCCTCACACCCACAAGAGATTCGTGTCCGTCGAGACCCGGATATTCAACTCGCACTCAAACGCGCAAATGCCGATCATAAACTCCAATCCACTATGGCTCACATCATCGAAAAATATAGTCGTGATTTCGAGGGCATTGGCGACGAAATCGACATGGAAACAGGAGAGATTGTAGTCAACAACGGTCATTTGCGCAGCATGCGCGACGAGGGGGATGTTGAAGGTCTTTGGGTAGAGGGCGACAGCAATATCGACGAGGACGAAGGAATTCTACTCGAAGATCTCACGGACGAATATTCCGACAACGAAAGACCTGTCAACGAAGTACGAGACTCCCAGAGCGACGATGGGACCAACCGCAGCACAAGAGATCAAGAAACACATGCGACTTTGAGAAACGGGGACAAGGCGATTGACAAGGCATCGGAACATGCTCCAGATATTGTCAATGGAACAAGTAAAACACCACACGGCCAGGATGAGCGGCTACCTTCCGACCTTTACCACGACGGTGAGGTTATTGACCATCCTCAATTCGGCCCTCCATCTTTCCAACCTGGTGCTTCATCTGGCTTTGGCCCGCCTCCTCCAGGTTTTGCACCTTGGGGTATGATGCCCGCATTCCCTATGCAAGCCTGGGGTCGCGATGATATTCCTCCATACTTTAACATGCCACCCAGCATGCCGGGACCGTGGTTCAGTCCAGGTAGATACAACTTCCCGACAAACAATGGCCAGACATCAATCTGGGGTCGAAGTCAGACCAAGAAAACGAAACGTGTTGGCTCTATGAAGGGCTCATCGAAACGTTCAACTGATCTCAAATCCACCGATGCCCCGGCGAACGAAGAAGTAGGGATTACAGACGGCAATGACAAGATCAGCTCCAAGGAACAACAACCTCAGAGCCAAGAGTTTCCAGCGTTTGACCAAACCATTAATGCCAGTGATGAGGACGATGACTTGATCTTTTCCGGAATCACCGACTCAACTCCCGCAAAATCAAGCCCAGTTCCACCAGTAAAAGGGGACTCAACCAAGAAAAGTGCTACGAAAGAGCATACGGAAAGGGCTCTTGAGGAGACAGCTGGCAATGTTATCAAATTGCCACACCACAACGATGAGAGCGATGATACTAGCCGAAGACGCTCTGGTCGGGCTAGGAAACAGACCGAGTATATGGGCAAGATCTCTTGGGACGATGCGCGAGAATGGCGCAAGTCGGGGCAGACTCTGAGCGTGGAGCTATTCAGAGCAAATACGTCTATGCGAGAAGGATTCCAAAGTGTCGATAACACTGGCGAAGAGAGACTTCCATCACAAGAAAAGACGCCGACCAACGTTCCAACAGCAAAAGAAGCAGAAATGGAGGAGAATCCTCGCAGACAGGTTGTGCCAGACTCGCAGGACACGGCCACACCTTTCAACAGCAGTGCCCCTCAACCATCACAACCCAAGGAAAACAACAACAAACCAAGTACTTTCAGCCAGACTATTGGGCCTACAATGGAACTTTCAGATGATGAGGCGCCGCTTGTGCTCTCGAGAATCAAGCCACCTAAGCACCGAGTAGAAGCTTTGAACGCGGATCCTCAGCTACCAGTGGAACCATTGCAAGATCAGATTCGAGCGGATGAGGCGGCTGTTTCTGCAGTAGGCAGCTCACCAAAGACCATTCAAAACACCCGTCGGATCGAGTCCAGAGTTGCAGATGTATTGGATAAGGCTGTTCAGTCCCTCAAGCGAAAAGCAGGAAGGCCAAAAGGCTCAACCAACAGACCAAAGGAAGCGGCTGTAAAGGAAGCGACTGTAAAGAAAGCGACTGTAAAGGAAGCGACTCTTATACCTACTATTATAGTGGCGCCTGGTGACGGTTCTGAGCCCCGGAAGCGAAAGCGTGGCAGGCCAAGGAAGTCGGATGTTGCGATACAGAATATCCAAGTTGAAGTACAGGATCACCAGGACGAAGTTACACATAGCGATGAAGCTCCCAGTTACAGCGAAGTCCTCCAGCAGGAACTGGCAGATGCAAGTCTGGCCATAGAAGAGCCTGAGACGCCTCACTATCTTTCCCACGAGCTCAGATGGCTTCATAAGACAAAACCAAAATCTAAGGGCGGTGCTACTCACGAAATTCAAGACACTGCCCCAGATACGCAGCTTAGACCCCGAAGGTCAAGAGAGAAGCTACAACCAACCAAGGATGCCACGGAGGAGCCGGACGAAACTATCGAAGAGCCACAAGATGCTGCTCCAGAAGATGCTGCTCTGGAGAAGCAGCCGAGCCATCAAGGTTCACAGGAGATATTGCAAGCAACTGATATCATCATGGAGGAACCTATGGAAATCAGCAAAGACCCTGAAGTTATTGAAGACGACCAACCATCTTCTCCAATAATCCACGCTACTCTTCCCAACGACGTTTCTTCTCCCGACGATGACTTGCCCCCTATTTACGAAGAATCTCTCAACAACCATGGACCTTCTAATGATGATAGACCTCCTGAAGAAGAGGGCCCTCTTGAAGAAAATGGACCTCCCGAAGATGCTGAATCTCTCCCCAGCCTACCTCAGGACATTATCGTTCAACAAGTATCAACGCCGCGGAAGCCAAAAGACACCATCACCCATCCCATGGAACCACCCTCAAGTTCTCACAAACCTCATACCCCCCGTCACACTTCTATCCGTACTACGCGCGCGCCCTCATCGCGCCGCTCCCTTCTTTCCTTTGTATCAGATTCGGAATCCGACACTGATGGCTCACGGGACGAGTTGACCCGTAGAGTCAAATCAGCATCTAAAACAAGAAGCGCGCGTCCATCTACACAGAAGGCCTGGCGAACTACAGCCCTTACTAAGGAAGTGCACAAGACACCTAGTAGAAGACGTGTTCAGGAAATGTCTAGCCCGATAAGCACAGTGAGGACGCCGGGTGGTACGGAGCGGACGTGTGGTGTAGATGGATACCACTGTGGCCGGGACTATTGCTTCACTTGCTTCTGAACATTGCTCCTAGTACATCATGGCTTCAAGTAGGGAAAGGCGTGCAAGACATGACCGCATAGAGATAGTTAATGCATAACAAGCAGGCATAGCGCTATGAATCTTGTGCGATTACAACGCTATTTAACAAAGATTGACCCAAAACATGAAAACTTCCAACTTGTAGCTAGAAAAGGTGAAGTGTGTTGGTGATTAGATTAGCCCTCCGTCCCAATGTGCTATAACCCCAGAACCTGGAACGCCGAAACCACATTGTCTCATTCCACATCGCCCTCATATCCGTTCCGAGAACGATGGGATGCCGCGCAGAGCTTCCCCTGCACCAAGCCGATCGATTTATTTGTCACGTCAAAGCTGTGAGATATCATCACATGGTCCAAGGTCTTATAGGATCCATCTCAGGAACCCCTCAGGCCAGTACACTTTGTCACAAAAGGATAGGGGATGAGATCGGCTGGTAAGTTCTTTTCCTAACATGGGTATCCTATCGGGGAGTGAAGACCGACAAAAGGGTGAAATCCGCCGGTCCCAGGGTATCATGGGTGAGGGGGATGCCGCAAGATGGATCGCCGTGGATGATGAGTATCGGGGAGCAACGACTCGAGGCACTCTCAAGACTTGTTGGCAGTGCCGTTAGCAGCTGCGAGGTGCTGCTTGAAGACCTCAGGGTCACGGACGGGGTTGAAGTAGGGGTGGGCCTGGGCCTCCTTGGCGGTCAAACGCTCCTGTTCAATGGTCAGATCTAGTCAGTTACAATCTAGAGGGGCAAGAACAAACCTGGTGGTCGTATCGCAAGAGCTTATCAAGGAAATCGATGGCCTCGTTGGAGACAAAACGTTGGTTCTCCGAGGTAACAAAGCTGTGCCAGGGCTTCTTCTGGAACCGTCCGAGAATATCGTCATACTGGGCATCCAGCTCAATCTCGTACTTGTCGATGTAGTCGAAAAGATCATCAGTGCCAAGGACCTTAGCAATCTTGACGAGCTGATCCGAGTTGCTGTTGCCGTGGAAGAAGGGTTCCTTGCGGAAGATCATGGATGCAAACATAGCGCCCAGACTCCACATGTCAAGGCTGTAGTCGTACTCCTGGAAATCAACCAGCAGTTCGGGTCCCTTGAAATATCTGGACGCGACACGGACGTTATATTCGGTGCCGGGGTGGTAGAACTCAGCCAGACCCCAGTCAATGAGACGTAGCTAGAAATTGTCAGTAATTTCATAGATCAGAGGGTCGACGACGGGAGACTAACTTTGCGATTCTCATGGTCGATCATAACGTTATGAGGCTTCACATCTCGGTGCATGATTCCCTTGCTGTGACAGAAGTCGAGGGCCTTGAGGAGCTCGAAGATGTAGAATCGGACATCGATATCGTTGAACTTGGGGTAGAGGCTTCGGAAATCGGTGTTATTGACATGCTCGAAAATAAGAGATGGTGTCTTGCTCTACATGTGCGTTTGTGGTCAGTTTCGATCTACGAATACGACTAGCAGCCAGCTAAGGAGCCAGGAGACTAACCTGCGAATCTCTCACGACATCAAGCAGGGCGACAACATTGGGACCGCCAGCCAAGTTCTGGAGAATCTTGATCTCTCGCTTAATCTTCTTCTTCTTGACAGGCTTGAGAACCTTGACAACGCATTTCTGGTAGTTGACGACATTGATGCCCTCAAACACTTCGGAGTATTTTCCACGGCCTATGCGCGCGCACACACAAAGGGGTTAATGACTCAACGAGACCGACGATGACGATAACAACGACATACCGATCTTTCTGACGACCTCGTAGTTTTCTAGGACACCCCAGCCTGCAAAACGTGTCAGCTATGCTGTCGAGAGGAGCTCTCACGTGGTAGAGGGCATACTGATGTTAACACTGTCGTAGTCCCAGTAACTGCGGGGCATGCTCTGGTTGACATCGGCGTATACGCGCGCCATGGTGGGCAACGAAGCGAGGGGGCGTCGCGTGGGTGCGACGCTTGATGCTAGGAAGAGGGGTTTTCGCTGAGTGTTGATAATCGCAGTCGACAGTCGTGGTAGTAAAGATGCTGGTGTGGGGTGTGAGGTAGGTGGTTGTATATACTCTTGGCGAGCCCAAGGCAGAGGCTGAAGAGAAGAGGCTGGACTTGACTTGACTTGGGTTTGCAAAATCAAGGTGGGATGGCATTTCGAGTCGGGTCCAGCCCAAGGTAGCCCCGTTGTTTGACAGGCGGGCTGGCCCGTGATTGGCTGCAGACCTTATCGGTTGTTCCGCGATAAGGCTTCTGAATGGCACGAGCACCTTGAATTCAATCACAAGGCAAGAAGTGGCCTGTGCAGACCTGGACCGTCTGTTTGTGGCATTGTCTCAATTGAATGCAGTAACACCACGTGAAATTAAATCGTTCACTTTAAATGACATAGTTATGAAAACAGTGGAACGTCAAACAAGTCCAGTATTTATTACGCTTTATTAAACACAGCAGCAATTGTGTGCATGAATCGAGCCAAACTCCATATGCCCTATGTAAAGCTAGCTTCCAGTAGTAGGGACACAGAGTATACGGCGTATAAGCCCGACGCAAACAGGTGTCGATATACTCTCTTCCATTGGACTGAATAGCTGTCAACACCATATTCCTATGGCGATATCACACTCTCTGGCACAAAGGTGTTTTGCTGTCACTCTAGATATAAGGTGATAGGGATGCATGACCGTATAGTACGCCTAGTGAATCAATGGTCAGTAATCTGAGCAAGCTGGTGTTACACGACAATGATCAATAAACAAGAGTCTCATATTTCAGAGAGAAGATTAATTACTCGACATGTCGGCGCTGCAAAGGCGTCAGCATCAGCCGAAGCCAATACTTCCTACACCTCCAGCCCCGATCCGACTAAGGATGACGATACAACGGTTTTCATCATGATGCGACTCAATGATCAGAAAATGAGAGATAAGTAGCTTACAAGCTTAATGACTGTGTGTCTCGCACCAGTGGTCGGTATTCATAGAATGTCCTCCTCCAGGTAGAGCTGCTCCACTCGATTAGCATGGCTGGCAGGCAGCCCAAACCGGGGCCAAGAGCGTCATGAAGTGCTGATATAGTGACTATCATCGAACAGGTAGTCTGCAATCCCGGTCGTGTTCCTGTTTCAGACGGAGGCCCGGACGGCAGATATTGACTGCATTGCGATGGAATATCATACGCTCAGTCGTATTCCAGTGAGTCCAAGCCCTTGTCAACGACGTCCCATGTTCGCTTTCGCAGATCCGGCTTTGGTTCGGGGCGAGCGCGTTTAGATCCTTTCTTCTTCTTTCGTTTCTTGTTGCTCTGGAAGGTTGTTGGTAAAGCCGACGAGTCGTTTTCGGTAGACGCGAGAGCAGGGCTGTTATCACTCAGGTCCATAGCCTCGCCAAGTGATACAATTGCCTTTGAGCTGAGTTGTTTCTCCTTTCCTCTGCGCAACGCCTCGAGCTCTGAGTGTCGGAATATCTCGATTTGCTCGTCTGTCAATGTTCGCTTTACGCCATCCGGATAATAGCCCAAACCATCATCTTCCTCCTCCCAGGCATCAATAGCGACATCATGCTGGACATCATCTTGGCTCGGCGAATCTACGAAATCGGATCCAAAGGAAGTAAGGGCTGCTTGTGAGAAATGGGCCTCATGAAAGGCGAACAGATCGTCCTAAAGCTGTTAGCATATCCTGCGAGGTTGTGATATGAAAGAGTACGTACAGGAGAGACATTGGGGATACCATGCGCGCTCGAATCCCTCACATTCTTTGGTTGCGGCATGTCTTGATTTTTTTCTGATGGGAAGTCAAGATTCGGAGCTTGAGCTTTGACAAGGTTGTGGAAGACGCGTCCGGGTTGAAATTACGTCACGTGCTGAAAAGCACCTCATGAGCCTGCTCGTGCAGAGGATAAGGGATAAAAAAGTTCGGGCCTGCAAATCCGGTTGAAAATGACTGTCAAGGATGAAAGCGCCAAAACCTTGGGAGTAAAGTCTTTGAGGTTGCGGACGCGTTTGCCGTGGAACGTAGCTTCCGCCGAAAATCCAAAAAGCGTGCAGCAGCAGAGCTCACTGAGATCTGAGGAGAGCCAAGGCGTTTTCAAAGGCTCTCACAACTTGCTCGTCTGCCAGATTGTCAGTTTTTGTCTGAAAAGAGCGTTGATTCGCGGTAAAAGCTCACAATGCTCTTCCTTCCTTTCCATTTTCTCCTCGGACAGATTCACGAAGCGTCTTCGCGTCTGTAAGCGCTTTGCTGCCCGTTCATCATCATGCGCCGATGCTGCTGCCGCCCAAACTTTGAAGTACTTTTCATGCGTTAGTCTCATCGCATACTATACAAGTTACACAATAAGTTACCTTGGAAAGTGCATCTGCCTCTTTCAAAACCTCACGCTCTTGTTCATCAGCATCGCGCAAGGCAGCCTCATAACGCGCCTCGAACTCATCCCAATCAAAGGGTTCCAGAGCGCCAGGGGTATCTGGCGTATCAGAGTTGGTGGCTTGTCGATCAATCTGAGGCTCAGGAGTTCTGCTACTAGCATGCGGGTGCCTTTGCATGTTGTTCATGGTAACTTCCTGGGGGACAGAAGGCTTGATTTCGTCTTTGCCGTGATGGTTCTTGTCGTCGTCTTGTGGTGGAAGTGGTGAATCCATGTTAGATAGGCACGTCGCGTTGAATCGTCAGGGTTGTTGTCGGCCAAGCAACAGGGATTGTAGATTGGGTACGTGCGATGTTGTAAGTGAACCTTGAGTGATCAAGCAATATTTTGGCATTATAATAACAGCAGTCAATCGTCCTTGAGTATGGAACAGTTGTTCTTTGTCGAAAAAGACAAGATATCTGTGAACATTGAAGGGTGTTGATACGTGATAAAAAGTTGAAATTGCTTGTAAAAGTTAGTAGAAGGTACTTACTCACTAACAGAGCCCTGAATGTTCCTGCATCTCTTCCATGGTTGGCTGCCTATGTGGCTTACGTTTGCGCCACAACCCGGTCGCCCTCGTCGTCTACCTCGTGACTCGAACTTCAACCTCGACACCTGCAGTCATCTGGCTTTTACCTTTTGAATCGCAACAATTTCGACATATAAACATGCGCCTCTCCTCTACAGACTCGCTACCGGAAGGCTGAACGTGATCCTTCTGATCGTCCTCAGACCCAACGGATAACGACATCTCTCAACCCTAAGTGGCAAAGACATAGCCCAAGATGGACTGTGATATCTGTCATCGCAACCATGACGCAAAGCGTTTACCTTTTCTGTGCACCGTGGATGCCAGAAATGCGATTTTTGATGGGCGCATAAAGAATGTGCAGCTTCTTCTTGAAAATGAGGACCTTCAGAAGGAGATCAACGACCTCTTAGAGGAGACCAACACCCCGACCAAGGACCGCAAGGATTCCTTACAGGCGCAACAGCGAACAGCTGAAGATAGAACTACCCAAATATTGGCTGCTGCCGATAAACTCAGAAATGACATCAAAGCTGCCAGAGACGAGATCCAGGCTAGAAAAGCTGCACTCTCCCGCCGCAAGTCCGATATCGCCGCTGTATCCGATGGCCTACTTGAGCGCAGGGTGAGACAGCAGAAGGAGATGGAGAAGGCCATCAACATGGTTAAGTACCGATGGTCCCGGGGAGCTGATGACATGGCTCGTACCCGGTCCTTTCTCTGCATGGAGGCAGCCCGGTTGTATGGGCTTGACCGTGTCAAGGGACCGTCTGGGAAATATGAGTATTCCCTTGGCGGGATCCCCGTTGTCGACTTGACTGCCATGAATTGTGAGATATTTCGCACCCTTGTCAGAAACTATACTAATGATATTACAGCATCAACGCCAGAGATGATCTCTACTTCGCTCAGCCACGTTTGTCACATACTCATGCTTGTCTCCCATTATCTCTCCATCCGGCTTCCCGCAGCGGTTACCCTCCCTCATCGCGATTATCCCAGACCAACTATCTTCAACCTATCTGCCTCTTACAGGACTGGGGATCCGGTCTTTCCCAGCAGCCAGAGCGGAGCGGTCACCCCCAATCCTGGAGATACAGACTCTCAGCGTGTTTCACGTCCAAGGCCTCTTTTCATCGATAAGCCATTGGCGCAGTTGGCCAAGGAAGATCCAGCAACCTTCTCCTATTTCATTGAGGGTGTGACTCTACTCGCTTACAACATCGCCTGGGCTTGCAGCACGCAGGGGGTGCCTATTGGTGATAAGACCTATTTTGAGGATATTTGCAATATGGGTCGCAATTTACACAATCTCCTCACAAACCAGCAATCTAACGGTGGCAACCTGTTCCCGGTACCATCTGCTACGAAGGATTCAGACGCATCTAAGAATGATACCGATGGCTCTACCAGCCGCATGGGACAATATTCTCATGGCACAACGTTCTACTACCTTGGCGGAGCAGAGGGCACTGAGTTCAGCAAAACCTTCAAGCTTCCAGGTCCAATGAAGCTTGCAGACAAGCTCAGGAAGAAGCTGCTCAGTGAGGCACCTGCTCCCGATTGGGAGGTGTTGGATGACGATGCGTGGAAGGTTGAGGAGGAACCAGGAGATGGAAACCAAGTCAATAAGGATATGTTGGCTGAGGACAAGAGTTCTCCCCGTCGAGGAGCAAGTGGTTGGATGAAGGTCAAAAATAGATGAGTATATATATAACCTCTCACGTCACTTGTTGGCCACAAAATTTATACAGATCATCTATTATTTCTTCTATAAGCGGTGAAAACATTGTTAAATCAATTAAACAGACCAAAACTCCTCGCTCTTAAACAGAATCATCATGATACATGATATAGAGAAACCAGTCTCTATCTTTCAGGGCTCCATCACCTTTTCCATCAACTCTCCAAATATCCTTTCATGATCAAGTATTTTGCTTGTTGCACAGCTGGAGACCATGTGTCTTCTTTAGTCTCCGTGACTCGCTACATCATCTCGCAAATGTTCCGGGATATCGCCTGCGGCTAGGATGTTCGAGTTGTCTTTCTTCCTACCCGATCCAGCCGGGCCAAAGTGCAATCGCATGTCCTCATCTTCTACTGTTGGGGCCGGCCGTTCTGTAGAGGGACCAGGGTTCTGGAGAGGAGTAGACGGTGTTGAAGGGCCTGGAGTACCTGGAGTACCTAAAGTGCCTCCTCTCTTGGGGGTGTGGAATAGACTTGGTTTGACATTCTTCTTCGCCTCCCTCTGTCTCTTCAACTCCTCTGCTTTCTTCTTCTTGAATGCTTCAGCACGGGGGTCAAGCTGAGGGCCAGTTCCTCGAGGCGCCGCTGGTGCTGTCGGTGTTGATGGTGCGGATATCACGGGGTTACCTCCAGGAAGCATTAGTCCACCCATCTGCATCGGGGCGACTTGTTGTTGAGGTTGTTGTTGCAGTGGTTGCTGCGGTTGGGGGTTGCTAGGGCCAGCTTCTCCTCGTACATTGCTAGTAGGGTATTGCCATTGAGTTGACGCTGGCTGTGTAGGTCCAGGACCACTCTGCTGCTGCTGCTGCTGCTGAGAAGAAGCCTGGGTAGATGTCGTTGGCTGAGCTGCCGTTGACTGCTCTTCAGCTACAGGCTCACTCGAAGTTGCTACCTGGGTCGAAGAGGTCACCAGCTCCGTCGGAATGTTACCGCTAATGGCAATTCCATGGTTTTGTGCCAACCTAAGCAGGTTCATGGCCGCCTCATCCATGATAGCTGCATCGCTTGCATGATCCCCCTGCTGAGGTGCACTTTGTTGCTGCTCATGTTGTTGCTGCTGCTGCTGCTGCTGTGAGCTCTCCCCTTGGGTCAAAGTTTGCGGAAACTGTTGCTGAGTAGGAGTGACTAGTTGCGCCTTGGATGTTCGAACCTTTGGTCTCAATATCTTTCTCTTAGAAAGCTGCTCGTCGGTAGCTGCCTTGACTGGGTCAGGGAGGTATCCGGGGCCACTAAGTCTGATGGTGTCGATGGGATAGTAAGAAGGGATGACTTGAGGTGAGTGTGGAGGTGAGCCTGTAGGCAGAGGTGGTGCAGAAGCTGCTTGAGTTTGGGCATAAAGCTCCAGGTAGGGAACCGCGGAGGTCTCATGCTCAGGGTCTTGTATGGCTGTTTCAGCTTGGCTCACATTGTCATTGTCGAATGCTGCCTCCAGATCTCGCTCGAGATCTTCTTGCTCATCCTGGGACATCTGTGGGTTGTTAGAGGCTGTGGTTTGTACATCCTGTTGACTTGTTTGGCTGGGCCCTGCTTGTGTAGTTGGGAACTGAGAGGTTTGAAAGCCTGGGGCAGTTCCAAGTTCTGGAAATCGGAATATCGATGGCCGAGTAGCTGCAGGTTGAAGCTGATCTAGATTTGGTAGAGTCTCTGTGAGTGTTGGTATCAACGTGGTTGCGTTTGCATAGGGGTCCTGTCTCTGGAAGAATGGTGAATTGTCTATCGCATCTTGGCTTGGGACAAAAGAGAAGATGTTGCGTGGGCCTTCGTGTGCCTCAGTCCCTGATTGTGTCGTATTTGCGAGAGGAGGTTGAATAGGTTGAGGTTGAGATGTCGTCTCTTGCTCTGGAATTGCAGAGTTACCTGGTACACCTTGTGTGGGTTGATGACCTTCCTGGTTCTGAGTTGAGTTCTCTGTTGTCGTCTGTTGGGCAGGTCCTTCTGTTGGGCCATTTCGGAACTCTTCGTCGTCGCTATCTTCCAGTAGGTCTAGCTGATTCATAAATTCTTCTGAAGATTCCTCTATTCTCTTTCTTTCCTCTTGAGTCAGAGCTACAGGTTCAACTTCAACATGTTCGAGTGCTGCAAGAGCTGAATTGAGTGACTGGGAGGCAGGTTGCTCTTGGGCGGGTTGCTGGATGTGTTGCTGGATGTGTTGTTGAATGTGTTGCTGTGGGTGTTGCTGGGGGTGTCCTTGAATATGTTCCTGGGCGGGTTCTTGGATATATTCGCCCATCTCAACGTCTTGTGGTGTAGTAACCTGTTGTGGTGCAACAACCTCATGCTCATCCTGTCCACTCATGTCCACATCTTGGGATAGGCCATGTTGGTCGTTTTGGTCGTCATCAACCTCGGTCATCTCCTCATCACTACCGTAATGGGTTGCAGACTGCATATGTGGCTCCAGCGGTACCTCAGGTTCATCTTCCTGACGGTCCGTCATCTCGCTGTCGCCCTCAGGCTCGTTTTCGTCCTCAGCCTCTTCCTCCATATCGTTCTCATGCCACTCATGCTCGTTTTCAGTTTCTTCGTTCTCGTCTGACTCGGATTCAGACTCATGGTGTCTAGAGGCTTCTGCAATGATATCATCAAGCGCAGCATCAATATCCTTGATTGGGGTAGAGGAACTTGAATCATGAGATTCGGAGACATTGCTTATTGCGAAGGGATTGTAACCCTCTGTAGTGTTTGGAGTGGCTGGCGCCTGTTGGTGACCTTGACCATTGCCCAAGAGTAGAGAAGCAGGAATTGGATCCAATCCGTAGTGGGAAGCATTTGAAGACTGGGACGCCTCTAGAGGGTTGGTAACTTCTTGAATCTCTGTTTCAAGTGAGAAGGGTTGAAACACTAGGCGAGGGAGTCTGGCGGAGGGTTCAGGGGCAGGCACGTCAGAAGGATCCTGGGTAAAGATGTCTTGTTGATCATCTTGGGTCTCGACGGCTGAAGCAGAGATATCATTGCCAGCGATTCCAAAAGCAGCTGGCTGTGAAGAGACAGCTTCTTCAGTAGATGGCCAACTTTCGGCGACTTCAGGGGCAGCGGATTGTGCAGGAGGGGTGACCTCTTCGGCGAACGGGTTAAATGGAGTAGGCCCAGGGACAACTGGTTCCTCAGGAGGGAATACTTCAGTTTTATGTTCAAAGCTGGGCTGGTAGCTTGGTTCAGGACTGTTGGGACGGCCACTCGATGGCACTGAAGTAATAGGCTCGACGGATTCTTGAACATGTCCAGAAGTGGCAGTGCTAGTTCTAGGCTCTTGTTTGTTCGTTCCCGGGTCGAGTTGGAGGGCGTTAGCCAATTTGTCCGCGTTTGCTTCAACCGTCTGGGTGAGTGTCCTCTGGCGCCTTGGTCCCCTCTTCTTCGGACCGAGCTTCGAGTTGCGGCGGGGAGAGTCGGATTTGTCTGCCTTGGGAGATAGACGGGAAATGGGTGTCTCTGGGAGTGGTATGGCCTGCTCAGGGGCTACTCGATCGGGCTCTGTGGGTTCTGTAACGGGGATTGCGGTAGGAGGAGTTTGTTCAGGTTGCGGTGGGATAGTGACCAATGCAGTGGAGGGCTCAGACTTGGGAGGCTCTTGTTCCTCTGCCGGAGCTTCTGATACAATGGCAAGATGGGAGTTGATAGTTCGCTCGGGGCCAGCACGAGCTTTGCCCTTAGAGGTAGGCTCAGGGGTGTCCTCTGTCTCTGGCTCGACCTTTGGCACATCTGGTTTAGTCTCTGGGAGCTCTTCTTTTGTCTCTGGCAACTTTGGCTCGACCTTTGGTGTCTCTGGCACAGTCTCCAGCGGCTCACTCTCTTCCTTGATAGGACGAATGTTTGTCTGTATGCTCTGAGAGACATACCCCCTTATCATCGGCCTTGTTCGCCCCTCCTCGGTGAGATCGACCGGGTCCGTCTGAGTACTCTTGTGGACATATTTGAGCACTTTCTTCCCCCTCGCCTCATCAACATCTGGAACTCTGATGCTGACATGGGAGTACTCCCCATCTTCTGTGGTACTGGGTTCGTATAACAGAGATGGAGGTGGCTGGTTGCGGTTGCGGGTATAAAGACGCTGAGGGGGTTGTTTGCCCCTGTTGATGAACTTGAAAGTCCTCGAGATATCGTCTTGTTCCCTCTGCTTCTCCCGCAACACAGCCTCCTCCCTCTGTTTCTCTGCCTCTGCTATCCTGTCCTGCTCATCCTGTCGAGCATTTTGTCGGTCTTGGTCCTCCTGCATCAGCTCTTTTATCCAAGCTTCAGCGCGTGTATCGTGAGGGTGCGGAGACATGATATCTCCGCCCGGCGGGTCTGGAAATACAATCTCAAGGTCGAGATTGTTATAGATATAGTCTCTTCCCCAAATCAAAGTTTCTTGGGCCATTTCGTAGGTATGGGATGTCCAGAAGATGACCTTGGGCAGAAGCAAACCGAGGCTTGGCGCAGCCAGTGCAAACCAGCCACGCCGCATCTCGTAGAAGAAAGGCTTCGTCTGCGCTGCATGAAGCTGGTATTCTTCAGCCCAGATCATTGGGGTGAGGATGATAGGGAAGGCCGTGATGATGACGAGAGAGAGAATGTACTTGTTGGTGAGGCTGTCTTGGTAGAGAAAGACGACGCCCAGCAGGAAGAGGGAGGGGATCTCGTAGAAGAGTTTGAGCGCGGGTGTGAGCATGGCAAGGACGAAGCCGCCATACTCACTATCGAAGCAGTTGTGCATTGTGAATATAGAGTCCCATTCGCAGTCGTCCATGAGAGGCAGCCAGAACCACGGGGGAAAGTCTGTGGTACGCATCGTGTTGCGTCTTGTTGTTTTGAGGTGTGTGTGGAAATTTCAGCTGGTAAATGTTAGCTTTTCTTTGAATATCAAAGTATCGTATAGTTTATAGATAGATGAAAGTGAAATGTCGTAGTGAAATGCGAGTGTATATACGTGTGAAATCTCAAGTTGAACTGGGAACTCACTCGGATCAAGATGTGGAAAGGTGCAGCTTTATGAATTAAGATGCTTCTACCATTGTTGAGAAAGATAGAATGAGGGATTAGGCTGGAGGTGTTTGGCAACGGTATTGTTCTGCTGAATCTGTTTGTTGTGAATGAAATCTTGGTTGACAGTGATGAACACTGCACGCAGCAAATAGTCGCTCTCTGAACAGTGACAGCAGAAGTGTGTCTACGCATGTTCGGTGAATGAGAACCGGTGTTCAAAAACGTAGGTCCAACTAATTATTATAATATCAAAGCCCGAAATGCCAATCTTGCTCTCACCAGGCTTGTTCATGAATAAAGGGCCCAGCTTGTTCACATATCAAGATATCGCTTCAAAGCATAAGCATAACACCCAGGGACGACCATTCCTAATGCATCCACTGACAAGCAGACCTATTACATGTACAGTCACGAACAAACATCAAAGGTGAACGAAATCTGGCAGCAAATCCTTTGTTCAACATTATAACTAACAAAGCAGTGCCACAACCCAATCCTGTCGACAAAGACAAACGCAAACCTAGGTATCTATGTCCAAACAACGCCAATGTCTGATTCCCATATGCTCCCAATCCCATCATCACTCATTATCTTGCCCTGACTAAACCTCATTTACTTGCGACCCCTTACAATCAGTCTTCCGTGCAACTCTACCACCACCTCACTCCACTGCTCTTCTGCAGCGCCAACAGCCTTGCCAAATCGCGTCGCAAGGAACTCGGCTACCTTGGCCACGTTGAAGTGCTCGCCATACAGCACCTTGGCTTCTGGTGTGATGGTCACGTCGAGCCCTTCAGCAGTGCTTTGACTCTGGAGATTCAACCTAAGCTCGACACGACTCTCTAAAGGCACAAGCAATAGAGATGTTGTAATTGCCACGCTCGAGTCGGATGTTCTCTCGACAGTTGTGGGAAACGTAGCATTTAGTCGAGTGACTTGCGACGAGACAAAGTTTGCCTTGTCCCAAGCAGCCTGAACAGTTTTTAAGAGGTGAGAAACCTCAGTGCGACTGTGTGGAAGCGCGCGGGCATAGTCTCGGATGCATTGTAAGAAGAACTCTTTCTCTGCTGTCTTGGGGAGTGCATTTTGCTCCCGGTTATCGGCGATGTACCAAAGATCGATTGTCGAGTTGGGTTGCTGCTCTTGGAACGAGGTGATGTCAAAGACGAGCTCAATCTCGCGCTTGTAAGCCATGGATAGAACTGTGCCGGAGATCCCGGTCACTGCCCAGCCATGCTGTTTCTCAATAGCATCGGCTCGAGCTGAAGTTTAAGTTAGTTCTTGTCCAGTAACGGAATCGCCAATGTGACATACCTTTAAGGCTGTTGACCTCTGTGCTCGTCCAACCGCGGCACTCTTCTCGAATCTTTTCAGACTCGGCAATGTCCTCGATGCAATTCTGCTTTTGAGTAATCAAATCCTCCACTTCAACTTCTGAAGCTTGGAATTGTTCCCTGAGCTCTGCAATGCGTTTCTTCTTATACTCCACATCTTCATCGAGAGACGACAGCTCGTCGCGGGCAGCTTCGAGGTCGGCAGGGTCACAATCGGCCAGCTCTCGAGCGACCTCCTCCAGGTTGCTGCTCTCCTCCACGAGCGATTTGTAGCGAGCCGCAATAGCGGGTAGAACAGAATCGAGAAGGTTCTTCTGCTTATCCAGAAGCTCCTTGTCGGCTTCCATGCCATCGTCAATTCCAAGGAGGCCCTCCTTCAATCCCTCTTGCAACTTCATTCGCCATTCGTACCACATGGCTTTGCTCAGAAGGCGAGCGTGGTTCTTGACGTTCATGAATTGCTTGTCCATCAAAGTTTTGATCTCGGGTGTAGCCGCCATATACTCCTTGAACAATGGCGGATTCTCTTCAAATGTGTCTGTCTCGATCTCCTTGACGATGCGTCGGCCTTCTGAGATGTACTTCTTCAGTTCACGACAAGAGTGTTGGTACAGCTCAAGCATTGGTACCGTGCAAGCGCCGGCAACAACGCATCGCTCAAGAGAGAGATTCTCCTCGCCCTCCTCAAGGAATCCGTTGTCCAAGGTTCCAGGGGCTTGCGTATGACGGCGTTTGGTGGTTGTCAGTTCCATGAAGCGAATAGACGTCATGTTCAGAAAATCCTGAAGATGAATCCTCTCTTCGTCTTCGTCGGCTTCTGCCTCTGCTTCCTCCTCGAGCTGACCAGCATCCTTCACAGGCGATTCATCGAAGTTCACCGAGTGACTAGCGCGATCATCTTCAACATCCTTGAACCTCCCCTGGTGCCTTGGTGTAGTTGCCGGCTCAGGTCTCTCAGGAGATGAGAGTGTTGGTGTAGCACTATGCGGTTGAAGGCTTTTTCGGAATGACAGGTTAAGTCTCCCTGTTGTCTCTTCTTTCGATGGTGGCTGCTGCAGTCTGACATTCTTGACTGGACTGCCTTGGTGGCCCTTGAGTCTCTTCACGCCATCATTCTCCTCGGCCTCCTCTTCATCATCCTCGAGTTCATTTGGTCGCTTGCCAAGAAGACCCTTGGCACTTCCAACGTGGAGACTCTTGCGACCTCTCAACGGGTTCCGTTTTGGACTCAGGCTGTCAATCATCTCCCGCAGGTTGAGTGTAGCTTCAGCACCATCGGCTTCCCGCTCGAGAATCTTTTTACGATTCTCTTTATCTTCCTCCTGCTGTGCTTCCTTATCAACTTCTTCCCCCATTTCTTTGGGGTCTTCGAACATGACGTTACGTTTTCCAGGAACAAAATCATTGGCCATGTCACCAATAGAGCCGCGTCGGTCGAAAAGCGCAGCAACTTGCGGAGATCCCAGTCCAGCCCGGTCAACACCAACCCCTGACAGTCGTCGTTGGGGTGTCAAAACAACCGTTGGAGTTCGGTTGCCATTTCTGAAATTGTTCTGGAAAAGGCCTTGCTTGGGAGTGGACTTGACAGGTGATGGAGTTCTAGAGCTGGCTCTGGTTATTCTGGCAGAGGATGGTCGCTTTGGGGAAGCAGAGCGAGAATTACGCTGCGGGGAACGAGGAGTAGTCGTCCTAGCTGACACAACTGAGTCGAGTTGAGGTGTAGCTGGTTTGGCGGATGTCGGGGTCCTGGCTTTGAGGAGTGACTGTGGTGTCGTAGACGCCTTTGCAGGCGAGGGCGTCCTGGAGTTTCTAGAAGTTGATTGAGGAGTCGAAATTTTGGGGCCGACACTGCGTCGTAAAGCGCTTCCTGGAGTTGCCGATGGTCCCAGGCTCGGAGTTGCAGTCTGCTTTTCCCCGGTGGTATTGGGTTCAGGTTGTTCAACTGCGCTCTTGCTGATGGCAGCCTGGAGTGCTTCGTCAGGGTTGTCTGCGTGATCAGCTTCCTCCTCCATAACTCGCTTGCCAAGGGCTCGTGCATCGCCTGGTGTTTTGCTGAGGATACCGCCGATAGCAGTGGTCATGTCCATGCCCATTGTGGCGTCGCCCCCATCATCATCATCCTCCTCCTCCTCGTTGTCTTCAGTATCGTCGTCCGCTGGCTTTGATAGAATCTGACCGACCGCAAGAGTCATATCCATTGGGGCGTCATCCTCATTCTCGTCTTCAGCTTGGTTGACTGTCCGCCTTCGAGAAGCCGCCAGGCTCTTCCTCTTCTTTTGCGATAGCACTCCACCCATTACTGTGGTGAGCTCCATGGACATGTCTTCGTCTTCATCCGAATCGTCGTCCTCTTCTTCGGGTGCTGGACGTTGAATGCCGCCAATTGCAGTGGTGAACTCCATAGTGGCTTCTTCCATTGGAGCATCATCTTCGTCTTCCTCATCTTCAGGGGGGGCGATGGGCTTCTGGGGTTGATTCTGATTTACGATACCGCCAAAGGCGCGGGTAACATCCATAGACATATCTTCGTCTGGATTGTGCTGATGTGGAGGCTGAGGTTTTATGATGCCACCTACCACACGAGTAACGTCCATAGACATGTCTTCATCTGGGTTATACTCTTGCGCAGGTTGGGGCTTGATAATGCCACCGACAGCACGTGTCATGTCCATGTCCATATCCATATCCATATCCATGCTCATGTTTGTTTCTGTGGCATCTTCAATGTCTTGCTTCGGCTGGGTTTGTTGAGTACGAGCTGGAGGTGGTACATTCTCCTGGTCCTGAGCAGCGATGTTGGGCTTGTTCGCGGCTTTGCCCCATCCAAACGAGGGGATTATTTCTTCGTCATCATCGAGATCATCATCATCTTCGTCCTCTTCGTCCTCTTCAAGTTGCTGATTACCAGCTCTTCGTGCAGCTAGTCTAAGTGCTTCGTCCAAGGTGGATGACTCTCCATCCGAGTCAATGGATCGATCCGAGGCAGCAGTTGTTCCCGTTACTTCATCGACAGTCATCATCGTTCCATCGTCAGATTCGCTACTATCATCATCGTCGTCGTCGCCGTCCTCTTCGACATCGGCAATCTCTTCGACGGCATCTGCAGGCTCGGAATCTGAACTATAGATTGTCGTCGCAGTATCATCTTCGGGGTTGTGGAAGTTGACTGGTGGTAGGCCAGAGCTACGTCGCTTCTTCTTATCTTCTTGGTCGTTGACAGTGTTGTCCTGTCCTTTTTGCTGTGCGCCGGCGCCATTCGAAAAGGCAGAATTTCTTCGCGTTGAGTCGGTAGATGTAGTTGAATCTTGGTTGAATTCAACTTCATGAAATGTGTGAAGGGTTGCCTCGGCAGCAAAAGATACGCGACGGTTTGCAAGAGATTTGCGACGAGCATCACGACGTTCTCGCTCCTCTCGTTCTCGAGCAGCGGCTTGTTGCTCCTCTTCTGTCTTAACGGCGATCTTGGAACCACTGTTGTCTGAGCTGCTTAAATTAGGAGTCGAAACTTCTTCTGTAGGTTCTCCAAAGTCAATTAGGTCCGTTTGCTGTTTTGGCTTCAAGGGCGGTATCTCGGGAATGGGCATAGTCTGCTTAAGGATCGAACGCGGGGCTCTCGAAGGAGCGGCAAGAGACTGAGTACTGTCAGTATTTGAGGCTGAGAATTAACTGAATAAGAATCATGTCTCACAGCTCGTCTGTTGCCGTTGGCTTTCATAAGAGCGTCTAGGCCACCGGGACCCAAACTCTTGCTTCTTGACTTTTTGCGACTCGCAGCCAACGAACTTGTGACGTCGACGGTCGCATTCTCTTTTTCGAATGCTTTCTTAACATCTGTATGCGCACCGATAGATCTGCGCGTGCGCCGCGTAGCGGGCACAGTGGCATCAGTGGGCGCCATTGTGGGTGGTAGAATTGTCGGATCTTGTCAAGTTAAAGTGCCAAACCCAACAAGAGCGCGATGGCGATAAGTGATAGTGGGCTGTGACTTATCTCGCGACTAAACCCCGACCCGACGTGTTTGTTTACTTTGGCTCGTAACAAGGGGAGGCGGACCCACGTCGCCAAGGCTCGCTCATTTACCCGCCTGGCACGACCAGAATTGGCGCCAACTCACGTGCGGATGCCTCAGCCACAGACACCCCGCTGCCCATCACGTGCAAGTGTGGCGCTCGGTTGCACTTCCCCAAATTTTACAAGCCCTAACTGGAAGGCACGCAAATTTCGGTGCGTGTTTTGCCCTACTTCTCCATCAGCGAAAACTACTGTTCGCCATAGCCAATCTCAACCTCGCCTCACCCAGCAACCTACGACACGCCATCTCGCTACGGTACCTGCCCGAGAAGGATAATTCAAGATGTCAGTCACAGCGATCGAATATACGATATCGAAACGAACGCGTCACTAACCTCAGAATCAGGGCGACCGAGTTGACCGTCCAGTCGGAGCGTGCTTTCCAGAAGCAGCCTCACATCTTCCAGAACTCGAAGAGCAAGACCAAGAGCACCCGACCGGGCAAGGGTGGCCGACGATGGTACAAGGACGTCGGTCTGGGTTTCCGAACCCCCAAGACCGCCATTGAGGGCAGCTACATCGGTACGTGCGACAGATTGAAGATATTGGAATTTAGGGACAAGTACACGAGGACGAACACCACCAGACGAAGGACATGAGACGAATAAACGACATGCGAGTGTACTTGGAGGACATTATGCGCAGCAAGAAACACACGTTGGAGCGCATTGCTGACATTTGGACCCTGCAGACAAGAAGTGCCCCTTCACTGGTCTCGTCTCCATCCGTGGCCGTATCCTGACCGGCACCGTCGTTTCCACCAAGATGCACCGAACCATCATCATCCGACGAGAGTACTTGCACTTCATCCCCAAGTACTCTCGTTACGAGAAGCGACACAAGAACGTTGCCGCCCACGTCTCCCCCGCTTTCCGTGTTGAGGAGGGTGACCAGGTCACCGTTGGCCAGTGCCGACCTCTCAGCAAGACTGTACGTTGGACCGATCGAGCTGCGACTCTGAGAAAAAGAATGCTAACATTTGTTAAAGGTCCGCTTCAACGTCCTGCGTGTCCTGCCCCGAACTGGCAAGGCTGTTAAGAAGTTCTCCAAGTTTTAAGATGGGACTTTCTTCTGGCATTTTTTGGCGTGATAAGCATCAGGGGAAATGGAAAAGCTTCTCCTGACGGGTCGGGCACCGGATGTTGCGTTGCAAATGGTTGTGCTATAGATGCAATCGCGAATAAAAAGGATTCACGAAGACAATTGATTTGGGTTGATGGTTCAATCGGGCGTGATATGGCTAGGAAAAGGGTCGTCATGATCTCAAGATTACGTTCATACCTTTGACTATTCACCGACCAAAAAATGCCAGTGCCTAGTGAGGAGCTGCTGCTTTGACTTATGTGATGCAGTGTCTGGTGTGATGAGCTCACGTACAGGACAGATGCAGCTCAGCTCTCATATTACGAGATCAAGTGTCATGTCATCTCTAGAAATAAAGAATAACTAAAAAGCTGTGTCAAAGATGATGCACTCTTTCTGGACCAAACTGGTGGTTTTTGACTGGCATATAAACTCATTCTGCTTCGAGCCAACGTTTTATACGGAGTTTTAGACACAGTATGATGCACAGTGTGATTCAGTAATTTACACCTCCACTTTATGAATTGAAGCTATGGATGTTGAAAGTTTAGAGGGGCAGCCTCAGCTCAACTTCAACCCGTCGCTCTTAAACCCAGACTTCAATTCACAACCTCTGTTACAATGGGTTGGATCTCTTCCATCCTAGGCACCGACAAGTCGGCGGATCCCCTCGCAAAACTCGACCCTAGCCTTCGCGACTTTCTCGAAAAAGAATCTCCCCTCAAGTATCCGACAAACCAACCCACGAATCCTCCTTCAACATCTCAAGAACCCAGCCATGGCGATGCTATGTTAGCGACGACACAGCAACAAAGGCCGACTGTTCCCTCGGAGAGTCTGTACCAAGACGGCCGATATGCTCACCTCTGGAAGAACTACCAACCGCTCGCCGAGATCGAAGCCCAGACTGCGACAGACCATGAGAAGTTGATGAGCGTCTTGGAGGCGTACAAGGAGCGAAAAGAGGCCATTGGCAAGGCCGCATTGGAGAATTGCGCAGAGTATCAGGAGGAGTGGGTAAATTGCATGAAGCACGGAAGCTGGGAGGACCAAATGCAGATGTGCAGGCACCAGGTGCGCAGGTTTGAGAGGTGCTACATGATGCAATCGGTATGTTACTCGTCTCTATGCTCTCGATGCTTACGGTTTGCTAATTTGGGGATAGCGATTCCTTCGTGCGCTGGGACACGGATCAGTAGCGGGCAGATCGGCTGCGGTGGAGGAAGACATCCAAATGCATGCCGACTCTCTTTATCAACGGATGATTAAGCACGAAGAGGCAGTAGAAAAGGCCAAGACCGAAGGACTCCCCGTCCCTGTCTTCCAGACAACGATACCCAAGGCCAAGGCCAATGCGGTCGCACCCACCGAGGAACTTCAGCAACAGTGGAAGGAACAGCTTGACAAGCTACCAGCTGAAGAGCGTGTAGTTGAGGAGGCTGCTCTCCGTGCCGATCTCCAGGCCAAGGCTGAGGTTGCGGGCAACGTTCAGAAGATCTGGGATACGCAGGCGGAGCAGAGGAAACAGCGACAGGCAGAGGGCAACTCTACATTTGGAGATTATGTTGCCTCTCTGTTTGGAAAGTCTGGAAAATAAAACGGCATATTCAGCATGAGAGGATATGTATGATTTCTGTATACTAGGACAAGTGCACGACTGGAGAACTGCAAGTTGGGCGTTGTTAGGACATGAGTCAAGATGCACAGGTCTATGTACAATAAATGAACAAATTCCCAAAGTAATTCTTGTAGTTCTGTTTTGTTTCGTGTTTCAGCGTGCGCAGATACCAATACGTGCTCGGCATGACGTTTAGATACTGGTCTTGAATCTCTATAAATCAAACATTCAAGAATTGAGTCTTATATGAGCAACCGCACTTGAGGTTCAATCAGAAACTCTATCACTCTAAAATAACAGAAAACCTAAACAGCAGAACAAAGCTACTTGAAAAATATCCTCGTTTCAAGATTAGCGTCTCAATGTATTCCCCTCGTGGGCAATATTCATCGAGCAGTCCCCTTACCCTGCACCGTCAGAGCTCGCCCTCATAGATTTTGCTTAGTAACATGGAGCCAAACCCAGGCATTAATCTTTCATCAGAAAACGCACGGTTCCGTGGTCTAGTTGGTTATGGCATCTCGTTAACACCGAGAAGGTCCCCGGTTCAATCCCGGGCGGAACCACCATCTTTTATTTTTGACCTTCTCGACGATGCGTTGATAGGTCTCTTTCTACTGTAGGAGACTTGGTATTTTGGTTGGCCTTAATCGTTTCACCACAGGTCAGATGTGTTTATCGATGTAAGTATTATCTGTTAGTATACTGTCGCGAAAGCGAAGTCCTTATGTGATGTCTTTTTGACATAGATATCTAGTACTGAAGCCAATCGAGATATCATGCTTTATAGTTGTTGAAATAAGATATATGCTTATTATAAGTTTAAACTAAAGAACAAAACGCCTTAGATCACTTGGTCTAACTTTATTGAATACCTTAGCCAGTTTATTATGCTCTTATAGGAAATATCTCTAAGAGTAGACTTTTGAGTTTGCCTGTGTCTACAAGCTACCCTGAACTGACATGTGTACGGGTATTTTAATAATGGCGGATTGAAACAATGATTGAAAAAGAAGAGCTCGTACCAAATAGCTAATGGTACTAGTCAGTCGATGTTCATATTATGGGAGTAGTTGATCGCGTACCAGTCGAGTTACTTCATCATGGATTGAGAGTCATAATATATGTACTACCAACACATCTCGTCCAGGAGTGTTAGTAAATGCGATGATGGTAATTGTTACTCGAAAGATTAAATCATAATCACTTGTCGAATAATTTAGACTGCGTCACATAATGTTTTTGGTATAGACGAATGTAGTTTTATTACTTCATCGGACTGGCCGTCCTAAAGAAGCTTAACTGTCTGCTAAATCACGAAACAATGCTACCCAAACTCCTTCCCAGGTGATCTATAGCATCTGGGACATTCGATAGAATGAAAGGCTTAGCAGCAAGACTCTTCGCAGCCGCAGAGACCACAACAGATCTCGCATCCAGCCTCCTCACCACCACGCATGGTCATATCGGGCTGGGGCTCAGCAGACTGTTACGGACATGTCAGTCACTGAAGCAGATGTACAGATTGTTGAGAATTTATACTTACAGGCTGTTGTGTGACAATGTCTCCGTTATCAGAGGTCATAGGGGCTTGCTGGGTGGGCTCCATGGCGGGCATATTGAACGATTGATGTGATCAAAGGATCGTAAATCAAGGTGAAGGACAAGAAAGGCGGTAGACTTTAGAGTGGAGTTGTTCTTGGAGCTGTGTATAGTGTTATGACAGGACGACAGCTCAGTAGTTAGGGACGAGCTCTTAAGTACCTACAGCCCAACTCATACGCCGCTCCAGACACTTGTTCCCATGAACGCTGAGCCACCAGGACCAACCTGGTTGCCTCCTATTTCATCTGACTGATTGGTCTCACCGTATCACACTTGATTCACCCAAGCGAACAGACTCGACCTGAGACTCTAGTGACGTACGCTCAAGATGCCGAGTAGCCGCAGGCCTGGATCATATCCACGGGAGCAGCCGTGGCTGAGAGGCTGAAAGAGGGTTCCGGCCAGGGTCCAGATTTAAAAGACGGCAAACCTACGCCGAGTATGGGATCTATGCGCAATGTCATTCGTCAATGTTCGCTGTGTATAAGTCTAACTTGGTAAGTAAGCCCATCAACGGCACGTCCACTGCCGAAACATACGGTGCCGAACTTCCGGAGGGCCCGCATTCCATTTCATGCAAGCCCGCAAAGCTTGAATAATACAGTACAAACTGGGAGAATAACAGAGAAAATGCACAGGAATAGCAATGGCAACTTTTATCTTCCCAGCACTAGATATGTATGTATTTGTGCTCGCTACATAGAAATGTAAAGGGTGAAACGAATGACCAGAACCACCAACTCAGGATAATGGTCTCAGAGAGCCCTAAATTTTACTTTTGGAACTGCTAGTAATGTGGAAGCAGATCAGCAGCTGCAACACATCAATCGTCAGATAGTAAGCGTTCCGTATAACCCCGTCGAGGTCAATCAATGGCTTGCTCAATGTCAGGCATAGGTTTAGTTATATCAAGTTAGCAAAATCGACGCATTCTGGTCATAGCAATCACGGATGCCACTTCACAGCAGGCAACTCGAGCGAAGCATTTGGCGGGCAACAAATCGATTTCTCTCGACTCTTGTCTCCCAACAACTCAGTCACAATCATACCCAGACCTGAGCGCCTCTTTTTTGTCTTTCTTTTTGTTTTAGTACTTTGAAAGCCTGGCAGCCTTGAAACGGCTGACGGGCTCCCTTCCTCCATCTTGCTCCTCCAAAGGTTGTATGGGAGACTTGTCTTCCTTGAGGAACCCACCTTCTCGCTGTATGAACTTTTTGCGCAGCTTGTGATGTTCATCAGCAACCTCTTGATGTATCAATTCATCGTCGAATTCATCAGGCGGGTGAGGGGCTTTGCGTATCGATTCACGCTCAACTAATGTGTCAGCGAGTGTTGTTCCTTCGGGGCCAGTAGGTGCCGTAGGTCGGTCTTGATCCAGGAACTTGGCAGGGACGTCAAGAGGGCCGGGCGGAACAGTGTCCCTTGCCTTCTTGAATCGTGATGGTTTGCGTGTTGACTTGGTATTAGTGGCATCGGGGATCTTGGCAGAGCTGGAACGCTCAACAATATCGCTCAATGGTTCCACCACGGGTTCCTTTTCCTCAACAGGAGCCTCTCGCACAGAAAGAACGGCGGGTTCGTTCTCGGAAGCAATATCCAGATCTGTGGCGAAGCGCACGCCTTTCTTGCCGTTGGTTTGCTCCGGTTTCTTCTCTTTAATGTTTGACTTGGTAGGCGTAGGTTTTGAAGCCGACGACGATGGTGTTGCTGTAGGAGTTTGCTTCACAACTATACGGCCAATGCCCTCTTCGTCGTCTGAATCTGCATCGCCATTCTTGTCCTCTGGTTGCTCGGTGAAACGCGACTTGATGCCCAGTTTCTTTTCCAGCTCAAGCATTCTTTGACGGTAATCATCTGTCACGGCGCGACCCGTGTACCGGCCATACTTGTCCTCCTCGTCATCGTCGTCATCCTGAAAACCTTCATCGCTATACTCGAATTCGTAGTCTTCATCGGTGTCTCCCTCTTCGAGTTGCAGCTCGGCGACGACAGCACCGACTTCGCCCGAGTATTCGAGCATCTGTCGCCGCAACTCTGCATCGTCCTCATCTTCGCCATCCGGGATAAACGCCTGCTCGTTGTTGATCTTCTCCTGCTCTTTGGCATGGTTCATGATCTCTTCAACACGCTTAGCATTCCGCGAGACTTGGGGCTTAGGGCCGTCTTGCATTTTAGTATCCGTAGCAAAAGATACTCCTTTGCTGGCAGATGGTGCTAGAGTTGTGGCCTCAAGATCTGTCTGCTGAGGGAGACTTTGTCTTGAGGGTTCGGGCTCTTTTTGCTTAGAGTTCTCGCCGTGCGAAGTCGAGTCACCGTCCTCAAGATCCTCGACACCGACCTTTCTGAGTGCATCTTCAATCTGAGGCAAGGCGCTGTCGGGCTGGTTAAGCTTGTAAGAAATAACGTTGTCGTCATCGTCAAGTTGCTCGATAATTTCTGTAAGCGGTAGACCATCTTCCTCAGCGGCGTCGGGTTGAATATCGGCAAGCTTGGTCTCAGCAGCGTCGATCTGTTTCTGTAGGGATGTAATATTCTTGGAGACATAATCCATGCGCCGGTCAAGGATATTCAGGATCTGTTCGCCAGATCGATGCGCCCTCTCACCAAAGATCTCATCAAGCTCACGATCCTTAAGAAGCTCGCCCTCAAAGCCGGCGTGAATAGTGTTGAGTTCTGTCTCGCCAGTCTTGCACACGGCCGCAACCTCCTCCTTGAGCATCTCATACTCGGCATCCCAGGTTTGCCAGTGTCGCAAAGCATTTTGCAGCTTACTAATGTCGTCTTCAAGCTGCTTTTGTTGTTGTTCAAGGTCCGGGGTTTCCTCAAGTTTCGACATTTTGCTAATCTGGTGCAGCTCCTGCAATACTGCGAGATGAGGGTGCGGAAGAGGAGGAAAGTTTGTAAGGCGCTGAAGTCATGATGAATGAGTCGGCCCTCCACTAGGAAAAAAAAAGTTAGGAGGTTCTTGAAGGTTGGCGGCCTAACTTCGGCTAACGTCAATGGAAAACTGTCAACGCCTGCCCCACCAAGCCATTAACGATGGTCGGCGATCTTCCATGGAACTAGCGTTATGCACGCCCTTCATGTCGTAACCAAAAGCAATGTGTTATTTCTGGATGCAGGAGACTTTAGGTGAAGATGTCACGCTGTTGGTTGTTTGATTAACAGATAATGCTGCTCGTGATAAAAAGATTTGATATGATCTTATGACACGAGAGCTTGGGTTAACAACAATCGGCTTAGATTCTTGCGAGTGACTTTATCGTATTTGCTTCAAAGCGATGAATTACACGAAACGACGTACAGTACTACTATGGCAACACCTGCCTACATGGGTAAGCATAGACCGCCTTACAAAAGCCACCAAGCTCTGGTGAGGGGTTGACCTACCTACTCATCTGTTCAACTTGAATTTTGATATCGTCTTGATACTTGGCCGTCTTCGCTGAAGCTTCTGTCTACTATCACAACCATGACAGAGTCTAACGACATCAAAACCCTCGAAGCCAAGTGCTTCTGTGGCTCTGTTCACTATACGATCGACGTGCCTGTCTCAGAACTGCCCCTCCGTACTCATCTCTGCCACTGCAGCCTCTGCAGATATGGCTCAGGCGCGCCGTGCATCTTCCACGCTCCGCTCCCATCTGGCGTGGTGCCCAAGTTCGTGGAACCATCTTCGAGGAGCAACATGACGAGCTATGCCATTGGAGAAAAGGTTGGGACATGGAACTTTTGCTCGACGTGTGGCTGCCACATTGCTTCAGCTGGGCCACCTGAAAACGAGTTTTGGACAGTTGCTTCATCTATCTTTATAAACGGAGCAGACTTCTTTGATGTCAAAAAGCACATTTTCAGCAAGTCGGCAAAGGATAGGGGCATCGCCGAAGCGCTGACGCATACCAGAGGAAGGGAGTTTATTGACTGGAATCCTCCCGATGATAGCTCCAAAGCCAAGATCGTTGAAGCTCATACCGAGGTTGGAGAGGACGGAAAGGAGCGTCTTCGAGTCGAGTGCGAGTGCAAAGGTGTTTCTTTCACCATACCTCGTCCGAGCGATGAGGCCATGAAGGACGAGTTTTACTCTCAATTCGTTTCTCATAGGGACAACACGAAATGGCTTGCTACTTTCGATGGATGCGACGACTGTCGTCTTGTCAACGGAACTCACATAGTAGGATGGACGTTCATCCCTTTGTCCATCTGTGAGCCTCGCATCAACGACAATCTTCTCATCGGCACAGCCAAGACCTTCAAATCATCAGATGATGTTGTGAGATCGTTTTGCGGCGAGTGCGGTGCAACAATTTTCTTTTCTCACAGCGACCGAAGGCCATCCAATGACCATCACGTTGTCGACTTGGCTACGGGCATCATCAGAGCACCTGAGGGCGTCATGGCGGAGAGTTGGCTCACTTGGCGAGCAAGAATGGCATGGTTTGATAGTGGAAAGAGATATGATAGTGACTTTGCTGAAGCATTGCAAGAAGGTATGAATAAGTGGGTGACGAAGAGATACGGCGTGATTGAGGATTATAACATCGGTTGATTATTCCGGAGCCTCGGAGGTCTACCGAAAAGAGGATGCATGTTAGGGGAGTTTGAAGCGACGTTGAATCAGGCATTTGTTGGTGTTTTAAAAAAGTGCTTAGACAGAAAATAAGTCCGAATTCAACAGAGGACAATAATGAATTCATTTCTTTAACCCTTTATTTCTAGCCTTAATAAATTGCTATCATTGTGTTAGCCATGGCTAGTCCTATCAACGGCGCCGCCTCCGAAGGCCGGTCACTAGCAGCGGATAGACACCGACGGAGAGTTAAAGTATGCGATTAGATTGATTCAGTGAGAGCAAATTCCGCTTTGATCGAGTCAAACAACTCTATCGACAACGTTGTTCCTCTATTATTCATCTTTCGAGCCTCAATTGACTATTTTGTCAAGAATTGAGCATCTCTTTGACTCTTTCATCCTGAAAGCATAACGTTGATCACGAGCGAATTACCCGAGCTTTCTGCGAGTTACCACCAAGACAACTTCACTCAACTCCAACATCTCAAGATACTGTCGGTTTCAATGCGTCATGCCTTGTGGCGAGCTTTTAAGCAACCAGTCAGTTTTATAGTAATACGAAGAGCCTCACTGTCTACAATGGCTTCTTCAAGGCGGTCCTACAATGTACGTAATGCCCAGCAATGGTTCATGAGATCAGGAACCACGATGAGCTAATTCTTAGCTATAGGACGCAATTGATGCGTTAAATTCACTTCAGACGCCTTTCGACATAATTGAGGCTCGTCGCAAGGCTGGAATTAAACCTGATGCTGTGTCTATAAAGGAGATGAAGACATATCTTCATCGCATCGGATATACTGTGAGACTCAACCCCGCAACATAATCATAAAGACTAACAATATACAGCCTTCTGATCTGAATCGCCTCAATGTCGTACATGTAGCAGGCACTAAAGGCAAAGGCAGTACCTGCGCTTTTGTCGACTCCATCCTCTCTCAGTATCAGCACACGCGGGGCACCCCTCGCAAGACAGGTCTCTTCACATCCCCTCACCTCATCGCCGTTCGCGAGCGCATACGAATCAACTCAACCCCCATCTCAGAAGACCTCTTCGCAAAGTACTTTTTCGAAGTATGGGACCGCCTAGAATCAGCGCCTAAAGATGATGCAGAGAAACTCATGCCCCCTCGACCCATCTATGCGCGCTACCTGACGCTGATGAGCTGGCACGTCTTTCTCCAAGAAGGCATCGATGTCGCTGTGTATGAGACGGGTATTGGTGGAGAGTTTGATGCGACAAATGTCGTTGAGAAGCCCGTGGCATCAGGAATTAGCACGCTAGGCATTGATCATGTCTTTGCTCTGGGTGACACAGTGGCCAAGATTGCGTGGCACAAGGCAGGTATCATGAAGACTGGCAGTGCTGCTTTCACAATCGAACAAGTCCCAGATGCAGACGAAGTGCTCAGGAAGAGGGCCGTGGAGAAGAATGTGGACTTGAGAGTCCTAGACGTTGACTCTCGACTAAGCGCTGTTCGAATTCGACCAGACGCCATCTTCCAAAAGCGCAATGCCACACTAGCCATCGCTCTCGCTGAAACGGCGTTGGAAAAGACCGGTGTCTCTCTACCGCCTCGCACGGAGCCTCTACCAAAGGAGTTTGTGGACGGTCTCGAAAAGGTTGTGTGGAGAGGCCGATGCGAGGTCAAGAAGGAGGACAAGGTGACATGGCATGTGGACGGCGCCCATACTTCTGATAGTCTTAAGATGTCGTCCAAGTGGTTCAAGGATGAAACCTCAGAACGGTAAGATACTTAATCTCCGAAGACAAGTTATTTAGCTGATAGAACTTCTCATAGAACTGGCCCGCGTGTCATGATCTTCAACCAGCAAGGCCGCTCTGAAGCCGTTGACTTTCTCGAGTCCGTCTTCAAGGCTACCAAGCGCGACGGCCAACCAGCTTTTGACCATGTCATCTTCTGCACAAACGTCACATACGCTGCTTCGGGCTACAAGCGTGACTTTGTCAACCGCCAATATGACCCTGCCGAGATCGACAAGATGACCGTTCAGCAACGCTTTGCCGAGAAGTGGACGGCTCTAGATCCCACAGCTACCGTCAAAGTCATGCCTACCATCGAACAGTCTATTGACTATGCTCGACATGTAGGCGAAGATCTCCCAGAGGGTGAGACGGTGCAGGCCTTTATCACGGGCAGTCTGCATCTCGTTGGTGGTGCATTGGGGATATTAGAGAAGGCTGATGCTCTTTGATTCGTAATTCCATGGGTAAACAGGAAAATAAAAGGAAAAGCATCTACGATAGACCCTCTGGCTCCAAGGCTCGCAATATACCCCCTGCAAGATACATGCTCCCCGTAGCCAAAACCTTTTGATGTGATCCTGCAACTCTTCTCGCCTCGGAAACTGTATCCTGGATATTATCGAACGTCTTGATATGACAGCTAGCTGCCCTCTCACCCATCAACTCTGCAACTCGCTTCTGGACGCTCAAGTCTTTAACTTCATCCCCTGACGACCTCTCCTGGTCGTTCCTCGTAAAGAAAGCATGGCTGAACAGGTTATCACGCCCCGTTACTTCTCGAATAGTATCGAGTAAGATCGTCAATAATTGCGTTGCATCCCTCTCCTGTTGGTTAAACACCAGAATTGCAGATTCGTCTTTACCAAGACTGGTAGCGAACCACTTGGCAACCTCTTGCATACTATCTCTGGTGTGTGCTCCATCAAGATGCCAAGCGATGTGACCTTGTTGAATGATTTCACAACGTCCCCTGAGACTTGCCTCCTTAAGGCCGGTAATCATCTTATCTGGGAGGTCAAGCAGAGCAGTCTTGGGGTCAACATCGATACCTAGATGTTGTCGCACAGCAAGTACAGCAAGAGCTTGATTATACTTTTGAAACTCGCCGGGCAGTCTCCCGGCTACACCTCCCCATTGTTCAACGAGCGCGTCGTCCAACTCGACCAACTCAGCACCCTTTTCTACTGCTCGCTTTTGCAAGACTTGTCTCACACTGGGTTTCTCATCCATTCGACGAACGAAGCCACGCACGCCTGATTTGAGAATACCGGCCTTGTGCCAGGAGATCTTATCGACTGTGTCGCCGAGCATAGCGACGTGGTCTATGCCCAGCTGCGCGATGACTGCAGCAGAAACTGCCTCAGGCGGCACAACATTCGTAGCGTCATACTCGCCGCCAATTCCGCACTCAAGAACAACACTGTCGACCTTTTCCCTTAGAAAGATGTGCCAGGCGAGGAGGGTCATGAAACGGAAGAAGAAGGGCTTCGACGCAGGTCCCTCAGCCTCTGCTACACTCTTACCCTCTTTCTTGGCCGCATCAGACAGTCGCTCCCAGAGCTCAAAGAATGCCTCTGCAAAAAGACTCTGGGAGACCTGCTCGCCTTGAATAGCGATGCGCTCGCGAGGACTCACGAGATGCGGACTCGTATATGTCCCAACAGTCTCATACTGTCGTAGCATACCCGTAGCAAATGCACTCACAGAGCCTTTACCCTTTGTGCCCGCTATATGAATATGCCTTAGGCGCGCAAGGTCCTTTGGTTCGTATCCAGCGCGACGAAGCCATTCGCGCATCTCCGGGATAGCTAGCGCATTGAGATCCTTGGGTGGCTCGGCCGAGGGCTTTGACGTGGCCGACTTGTCTGATTTGTCGAAGAGATTGGTGATTTGGCGGTTAGAATAAAGTTGAGAGAGCAGGCTGAGAGCTTCGCTGTAGTCGCGGGATGCGGTACTGATGCCCCTGCGTGTAGCCATGATGTGTGTCGTGAGTCGACAGCCTAGTAACGAACCACGAGAGTTCATTTTAATGATTCGCAGCGCATCCTGGGTCAGTGTTAATCCGATAGATCAACTTGAGGGCCGATGCAAATTTAATCCAACATTTAGAGCCCAGTATAAGAGATGGAGGAATGAGGTGGATTACCTGGTAAGTCTTGAGTGGTTAGGCAGTTAGTTAGTTAGGTCATCGATTGTGTAGGAAAATGGGACGCCAGCTTTGCTCCAGATATTCCACACTTACATCAGCCCAGCATTTATACAACCCCAGACCAGGCGCTTTGATGTTATTCCGAAATTTGCTACCGATCAAGGAAAGACAGCATATCTGACAATACAATTATTTTGATTTATGCCAGCAAGAATTGAAGTAATTATCTCGCTACTAGAAAATGCGCTGAAACGAACCCTTCCATTCTTAAACGCCCACAGTCCTGACTCCATGCCAGCCATCACAAGTCATCTGCCGGCCGCAGTCGCGACTTTAATCCTTCCATGGGCGTAGCCTCATGATCTCAGCTCTGTACTATCCCTAGATAATGCCAGACAAATGCGTCAAATACTTCTTGTCTGTCACCAGCCTGGGGAGACGGGATAATTCGTTTATGTGCCACATTGTTATGCGTCAATGACACACCCTGAGTCAAGGTAGCCATAGTCTTGCTGAAAAGCCAGACCTCACACATCCAATTGCGCTCTGCAGAACTATCTCGGTACCAATAGCGGTACGCAAAACGAAAACCTGCAGCGTGGAGACGGGGCGAGACATTGGCCGTGTCTTGAATCTCATCTGGGTGGCCTGGTTGTAGGATCTCTGTGGGGGGGAATCTTTGTCTCGCAAATTGTGTCCAGTCTCGCACGTAAAAGTACTTGCCAGCGACCCATTCGAGTGTTTCAGAAGAAGCCACTATGGGATTTGGGAACATCGCAATTCGGATCTTGTAAGTGTATGGTGCTGGTAATGGGTCATCTCTGACGAGAGAGGTAAAATATTCGAATCGGGGGGGAGCATCGGCCACGTTTCCCTGTGTTTGGTTGTCATCATGGCGATAAAATCTGATATTCTGAGGCAATTCGTATGCCAGCTCTCTGATGACGACGTCCCGACTGCAAAAGTCGGCCCTAGAGGGATTGTTCATTGCCTGGGCTGTGATCTGGATATTCTGATAAGGCCTAGAGAATGTTTGGTTGGTGAGGATATTGGCTGAGACGGACTGTCGTAACAAATTGTTAAAATCTCCAAAGAATGATGGTTGGTTGTAAATGTCTGATCACGAGCGAGAGAGTTGATGTCAGTGGAAGAATGGAAGAATGGCTGAAGTAGGTATGGAAAAGAATCTACCTAAATACCCAGCTGCGACAGTCATTACAACGCAGGAGCGATAAACAGTAGACACTTGAAGGTAGGTGCTCTTGGTGGTAACAACAGAGAATCATAGAATGTACCTCACCTGGGCAGGTAGGATGGTGTTAACATCGTAAAAGGAGAAACCGAGGAAGCGTCGAACAAAGTAATAAGGTAGGTAAGGTAGGTAATGTTTACAATAATGAACATTTAAAAATGGTAACCACGCCCTCATCGTCTATTGCTATCTAATACACAGCCATCCGGCCTCTCTCTAGACACGACGACACCAGGGACCAAATATACACTACAAATGAGACAGCCCTTTTTTGTTTAATCCACACGAAGACTCTGGAGACGGGCTTCTGTGGCGATCACCTGGAAATCATGTTAGTAAATCGAGAGTAAATAAATATGTAAGAAGGACCAAACTTACGTCAAGAGCCTGCTGAACCTCCAACACCTTGCGAACCTCACCCAACCAGTCCTTACTCAAAGTCTTGGCCCATCCGTCAAGGCCATTAATCTCTCGCGCCGCAGAATCCAGGTCACCCTCCTCCAGGTATGTCTGGGTTCGGGTAAGGATGCTCTCCACGTCGTTACCATCGGCAAGACCCTGCTTCTTGAACATGACGTGGCTGAGAACCCAGCTGGAAGCGTGGCTGGCCACACCGGCCTCATCAGGTAGCAACGAAGCCTTTCGGACCTCGTTGGCGACACGACGGAAACGGTCAATCAGCTGGGAAGAGGTAGAGATGCCGCGTTGGTAAGCGGCAGGGTTGACAGAGGCGATGGCGGCGTTGACGACGGGATCATCGGAAGCGATCTCTCGGAGGGCAACGAGCTCACGGATGAAGGGACGAGGGTGGTGGTCATCCTCAAGGCTAGCTCGGACAGCCTCAACGGCGACGTGCAGCTGCTGGGTCTTGAGGTTGGTGTCAAGAACGTCGTTCCAGCCAGTAGTGAGCTTCTCAAGGTCCGAGACGGCAGAGGACAAAGCGCTCAGCTTGCCCAGTCGGCTCTTGCGCTCCTGCTCAACCTGGCTCTCAACGTCCTTGACGAACTCCTTCCTGAGAGCCAGAGCCTGCTCGCCGAGCTGGTTCTGGAGCTTCTCCTCGTTGACTTTCTGCTCACGCTCAAGGAGAACCTTGATTCTGTCCTCGTAGTTCTCCCGGACCTTCTTCATCTCGTCCTCAAAGTCTTTTCGCCATTGGTTCTCCTGGGTAACCATGGAGCTCTCAACGCGATCAACCAGGTCCGTGGCGGCCTTGTCAAACTCTTCGATCTTTTCCCTGACTTGGAGGGCAGCCTTCTTCTCGAACTCGCCCTTCATAGCCTTGAGCTTGCCTCCGACCTTGGAGATTTCGCCCTTGGCCTTGCCAACAGAGGAACCATACTTGCCGTGAGCACCATCAGCATTGATGACTAGGATGAGGTCATTCACCATATGAACGAGGTCCTGAATGACAGGTTCCTTGGCATCCTCAAGCGATAGAAGGTCAATTGGCTTCAGGGGAGGGAATTTGGAGGGTTCGTTGACTTCGGGGGCCTTGAATCCTGAATCAGACTTGGGGGTAGGAGCAGCAGGCTGCTCAACCTCCCTGGCCACGGTCTTGGCCTGGACGGCGGGAGCCTTAGGAGCCTTGGCCTTGACAGTTTCCTCAACCTGTTTGGCCTTAGCAGTGACGGGACCGGCGCTTGATTGACGGTCGGCCTCGGCGACCCTCCAGGAAGCGCCGCTCTGGGCAGGAACTCGGACGGCATCATCGGTAGCTCGGGTCTTGGATGAGGGGTTGGGGAATCGTTTCTTGTAGTCCATCTCCTCGAGGTAAAGGACAGCCTGCTCGCCGAAGGGAACGTACTCGGTAAAGAAGTCGTGGAAGTTATCGCTAACACGTGAGTACCAGACACCTCCGGCGAAACCAACAACACCGAGAACAAGAAGAGTAAAGACAAAGTTCTTGAGTCTTCGGAAGAAGCCCTTCTTCTTGACAGGCGCGGGAGGAGGGGGAGGAGGTGTCATGGGGACGTCTACGGTAGCGGCCTTGGTCTCGCCGACATCGTCGATGGTAGTCTCGTGGATTCTCTCGGATGTAACAGTCTGGGAATTAGGCAGTACGGGTTGCTTAGCAGGATCGAGCTCGGGCTTCTTGTCGACAGCGTAGAATCGCTAGAGAAGACGACGCGGTCAGTATGTTGCTATCACGAGAGCTGTGACGTTGTGCTGTAAAGAAAGCTTACCTGGCCGGCAAGAGAGGCACGCCGCGTAGCCGCAATGGGCCATTGACGGGCGGCAGCGGCCACAACGGGCCTGCCGCCGAATGCCCTCACAGATTGAAGCGAAGTTCGCAACATGAGGGATTGCAATGGCGAACAGGGCGCAGTTCGCGATGCAGTTGTATATCGGTTAGATGGAGTTGAGAGCTGCTTCAAAAACGCTCAGGGTAAAAGTTCGGTTAAAGCCAGCTCCCGGTTCCGCTTGGAGCTAAAATGTTAGCCCAGCGGCAGGAACCGGGTGACGCAACTGGTCTATCAGCCAGTGATTCTTCAACAAGTATACATGCAGCAGAACATATGAAAACTATAGTAAAATGAATTGGTGCAGATTTCCTCTCCCGCACATTACAATTACTAATACTAGTTTGACTTGTTTTGACTTGAAAGTCAGATTGAGTATAATCAGTCCGTATCATAGCGAAGCTCTTCATCACATGCTCATTTACAGTCCATGACTTACTCAACAGGCGTTACTGGAATTCAAAACAAACAACAGCCAGTTGCTTGATATGGCCAAGTCGGGTAGACCAACTGACATATTGGTTGGAATGTGGA